>JAWDGP010000623.1:420000-482500 GCA_033675545.1 Elysia crispata | reverse complement strand
GATTGATTGGCCCGTCTCCAATGAAATCGCTGCTTGTGATCTCGTCAATTTTGCAGCTTCCCTCGCCGTTTTCGTCAGGTGATTGTCCGCTTTGGGAAGCTAAAGACTGGTCTTCTCTCTTCTTGTTTTGCTTTCGCTCCTTTGCACGTCTATTTTGGAACCATATTTTCACCTACAAGGAAAAGATTTGTTGTTACTTTTTTCAATCTTTTGTCTATGCTACTAATAAGTCCAAAACATGATTGCGAAGGGGAGGAGTGAAGAAAGGGTATTAAAATTTTGGCATGAAGAACACCAGATTTTAATTTTTATCTGAAGCATTAAATCAAATTTAGATGTCTTTAGAGTACTAAAAAATTAATAGGCCTGGTCTTGCAGGGCTTTTAAAGCACTGTCAAATGAATGATAGGCACTACAGTTTTTCAAAAAAAAAAAAAAACGAACATAAAAAGCATAATTTCATCCTTTATACATTAAAGATCACTTTCGAATTTCTTTATAGTTGTGAATGATGTGTTGCTAGTTTACCTTAAAGGATAAAATACAGCCTGGAAATTGTGTGGCATATCATCATTTAACCCCAGCTACATCCAAAAAGATATGTTTGGAAATTTGCCTTTACATGGAACTATGTTTCCTCTACTATTAAAGTCAGTAAAATTTCATTTTCAAAGCTAAACTCACATACTTCCATTTTACAGGGTCCTAGATATATAAAGTTTCTTTTTAAAAATACACACTTTTTATTTAGATCAACATCTTTTTCTCGTTCCGTTCATTGCTCTTGATTCCAGAGTTAGAATCTCCTACGCCGATTTACCTGACTGTCTCCATCTCTCCTCTCTCTTCTCTCTGTCTGTCTGCCTGCCTCTCTTTCTCTCTCTCTCTCTCTCTCTCTCTCTCTCTCTCTCTCTCTCTCTCTCTCTCTCTCTCTCTCTCTCTCTCTTTCTCTCTCTCTTTCTTTATCTTTCCCCTTTTTTTCACGTAGGTGACCACGTACTATCCTTTTATCAATCTCGCCCTCTTTTATTAATCTAATTTTCATATTTCTCTTTCTTTCAATCACCGCCTTTTTCTACTGTTAAGTTTATCCTTAGGTCTCTCTCTACATTCTTTTTGTCTTCATAATCTCCCCCCTCCTCTCTCTCTCTCTCTCTCTCTCTCTCTCTCTCTCTCTCTCTCTCTCTCTCTCTCTCTCTCTCTCTTTCTCTTTCTCTTTCTCCTCTCTATCTATATACCTATCTATCTATCTATCTCTTTTTCCTAGTATTTGTTTTGGCCTTATTGCATATCCTTTAACCCATCTCATCCCATCTTGCATGTCGTTTCTCTCTATCTTTCTATCTCACTATCTCTCTCTCTTTGTCTCTCTCTTTTACTTTCTCTCTGTTCCTTCTCCCCTCTCCCTCCCTCCTCACCTGTCTCTCCGAGAGCCCCAACTGTCCAGCAATCTCAGCCTTCCTCCTGATGGTGATGTACTTGCTGAAGTGGAACTCTTTCTCCAGCTCCAGCCTCTGGTGGTCCGAGTACACTACCCGGTACTTGTCCTTCGTCCTCGTCTTCCCTGGGAACACAGACGCGTGACCTTTATGGGGTCAAGGCCAGATTGACAACGTATAGAGAAAGGGTTTTTAGGGGACAGTGAGGAAAGAAGACAAGTTTTTTTTTTTTATTTTTCTCCTTATTTTTTTACGATTTTTTTTAAATCCTTGTCGCGTAAAACAGTAATTGTGCTGGTGAATTTTTTTTTTCAAATGTTGGAAGAAAGAGCAATATGGGCAAAAATAGAAATTATATTTCTAGTTCTAGTCCAGAGTCAATGTTAGTTATAAGTTTTGACTTAAACGTGCGTTTATGTGTTTAAAAGCAAAAAGAGTGATAGATGATCAATGTCATTTTTAACCATATCACTATTAATACAAGAACAACTATGAATTAAACAAGATAATATTAGTCTAGTTAAGAAGGGAAAAGAGCAAGAGCATACTAGAAGCTCAGAAACACATTTTGATTGTAGCTTTTTATGCTTTGTTTTACTCTCTAAGCTGTTGTTATTGCTTGTTTGGTTATTAAATGGAATGTTACACAGAGCTGTGATATAATGTTTAATAGATCAAACTCTCACCTGTGTTACTATTTTTTCTCGCTATTATTATTTATATATTGTCAATGTTCTTCCGATTTCATTTTTTTAATTAAATTTTTTTTGGCTTTCAATTTCAGTAAATATAATACTCAGTACCATATCACTTAACGCTGTAACAGGATTGCCAAGTGTCTCATAAGCCACTTCAGGAGCAAGAAATCTTTGGTAGAAAGTTATTTAAATCACATGCCTATGTTTCGATAAAGCGCGTTGATTAACCGCTTTACACAAACTTCTAGCAAACTTCATTCTCACAATAACAACAAATTATGTACAAGAAGTTTTATTATATGCAGCTCTGTTATCAATAAAAGTTTTCGTGTTCGATGTATTTTCTTGCGTGTGTGTAAGTGTGTGTTTTGTTTTTGTTTTTTGTTTTGTTTTTTTCTTGTATGAGTGTGTGTTTCTGTTTTTGTTTGTTTGTTTGTTGTTGGTTGTTTTATTTTTATTTTTTATTTTTTTAAATAGGAGGGGCTGTTACGTTGATATATCGATTTCATCGGAAAATGAATTTTCGGAGGAAATGACTTAGATAATGTTCCTACAGGCGACTTTTGTCTGCCATGACATACCTTTTACTTTTTTAAATTTTGTTCTTCTTATGCGATAAGGCAACAATTATTTTCACTTTCAAAAACATTCTTTGGGCTTGGAAAACAAATTTTAAAAAAAAGAAGAAATCACAAGTTATAAGTGGTGCCAATGTGTCGGAAAACCCCGGCAATAAATCTATAGTCAGGGAAATTTCATATCTGTATGGACGTCATCAGGGACGTATCTATACCATGCTTGCGGTGGACCCAGTCGCACCTCTTGGTAAACAAACCCAAGGAAGTTGTTCACAGTTCTAATGGACCGCCCACAATTTATGATCCCATCGATACAACACTTAGAAGCTTCACACGGACTTTCAAAAGAAAAGGGGGCACGCGAGTGGGATTTGGAGAGAGAGAGAGAGAGAGAGAGAGAGAGAGAGAGAGAGAGAGAGAGAGAGAGAGAGAGAGAGAGAGAAACAGAAAGATAGAGACAGAGACATACACAAAGACAGACAGAATGGTTATAAAAGTGATTGGGGCCCGGGAACACATAAGATCTAAACTTTTGAGAAATTATTCGATTTCGATTTTTTTTTTTTTCATGTCTAAAGTATGCTTTTACATCAGCGACATCTTAAAACACAGAAACATTTTGAAATATCCCCTAAACACCCAGAAAGTCATCGTAGGCTAATCCTGTACTCTCTCTCTCTCTCTCTCTCTCTCTCTCTCTCTCTCTCTCTCTCTCTCTCTCTCTCTCTCTCTCTCTCTCTCTCTCTCTCTCTCTCTCTCTCTCTCTCTCTCTCTCTCTGTCTTTCTCTTTCTCACTCTCTCTTTCTCTTCCTCTCTCTCTCTGACTCGCTTCAGCTCTGACATACTTCCCCATCCCTTCACTATCTTTCTCTATCTTTATCTATCTCTCCCTGCCTCTCTCCATACGTCTGCCTGCCTGTTTCTCTCTTTGTTTTTTCCTGCCTCTCTCCACGTTAACGTTTATCAATCTAGCAACTGTATTTGTTACTAATTTTTTTTTTTTTTGGCGCGCTCATCTTCCTTAATATCACTTTCCTCATAAAAACCGGAATCTCTTTTCTTTTTTTTTTAACTATCAATACCCGTGAAACACTCCCATCGTTTTGTTCATAACGTCTCACCTAGACCACAATCACTTTATACCTTAAGCTGTGATTTCCTGTGTTATGGCGCCAAACCAAGAGTGTAAGTAATCAAATTTAAACCCGCGAACTCCACACACCTAGACTTTCACAACTCTACCTTAATTGTTACATTCCTCTGCTATCTATCTGACCGCACCGTCATTCATAAGAATACCTGACAATTTCACAACTCCTCGTCGTCTGTTACATTTTCCCCCCTTTTCAAAACATCAAAACCATTCCCTTTTTTTTTCCTATTCGAACGTTCCGAAACCGTCATCTCGATACAGCTGTGTATAGATGTGACAAGTAAAAGAATGGAAGTGTGAGGAGATACGCCACTCTTGTTCGGCCCGTTAAGTTTTATCTCCTGTACTTAATTCTTTCCTTTGTCAAATACAATATTTGAGTCGCATAATCCAATAAAGACGAAAGTGAAATTGATCCCTTTGAAGTCCAGCCCTGGTTTGGTTAGATCTTGAGGAGGACGTTGATTCGCCAGACCGTTTTAGCCAGGCTCTCAATGGCAGGTGCTCCACGCTCGTTTCTGCTGATAGTACATGAAGTTCCTTACCAGAGTGACGTACCCTTAGTCTCTTAGAGTCGTATTTTTGTTGATACATTTATTTGAGGATTGTTACGCTGTTACTATTGAAACTAACCCGTATCTAAAAATAGATGTTGCATGTTTAAACACTGAATAGCCATTGTCATACGCATAGACATACATACTATATAATATGTATTTACATATACATAAATAATGTGAAGCAAATTAAAGTGATTCGTCCCTTTTTCCTTTTCTTCTTTTTTTTTTATTATAAGTTCCCCTAAAATTGTATACGCAGGAATTACATGTGAGAAGGAAAAAAGAATTGATTGATAAGTAAAGATTCTAAATATACTTGACTGCAATCTAATAGTTTCCAAAGTTCGAAGTAACTTTTTAACGCCCAAGTTCTATGCTTTTGTAAGAGAGAGATGATGAAGCATAGATAAAAAAAAAAATCTAAAAATAGAGAGACAAAAAAAAAAACAAGATTTCAAGAGAGGAAAAGACACCGCTTCGATAATATGATATACGATTTAGGTTTAGCTCTTATGTGGTTTATGGCACTCTAATTAATATGAATAAAATGGGAGATAAAGGGAAGGAGAAGAAAAATCTCTTAATCCTACAAAAAATGAAAGTTAGAAACCAAATCGAGCTCACTGGGAATGATTTAAGTTATCTTTATCGTTTTCAAAAATATTTATATGTGTTGAGAAAGAGTACAATAAATGTCTAAAAGGATGAATACTATAGATTGAACATTAGGTAATTTCCTTTCCAGCTATCTGGCTAATTCTGACGGAAGCAATTCGAAACTTTAACTTATCTTCCGTTACTGCGATTTCCTTTGAAACGAAGTTTTCGACCCGGATTTCTATAGAACTGAATGAGACAAAATCTCCGATTATTGTTGACTGAAAATCCGGTCCAGGTGTTTAAGTCGATTTTATGAATATTCTACACAATGTCATGTCTGATAAAATGTTCCACATTGTGTTGTTCGTTGCCTAAGTCAGTCAAAGGGTTCAGTAGCGAAATGATCACAGCAGAACAGACGGGTCTGATAAAGGTTCAATTTGATACCGATAACTAAGGTAAGAAGACATTAGTCTTTATCTCGGCGAAACTGGAAATTAATCTATCATTGATGATTGGATTTTTATTCGATACACTCAAATATCAATATCACGGGATTTTTTTAATTCTGTACTTGTGATGATTTAAACTCCATCTGTTTTGATCAAGGTCTTCGAATCCTTTTCCTCTCAAGCATACAAATTAATATACGGTGTTGATTTCTCACCAAAGTGCTAAAAAAATACCCACGAAATTTAAAATAAAGTGAACTTTTCTTCTTAAAGAAACGTGCACCATCCCATTATGATGCTATATTCCTCATGTATACTCAATATCTTGTGTGCGAGGTGAAATGACTTAGTAACAGTTAAGACGACAGTTGTGAGGAGAAAAGAACTAGATCTAGACATCGTGTATGGAATCAGGCAAGTTTTCTCCAGCAGTGCTCCAAGGCACGTGAGGCAGTAAGAAAACCGCAGCTAACTATAAATGATATAATACTTAATGCCTTCATGAAAACATGCATATGTATCAGGGCGTTCTAAATACTCTCTCTACAAATGGCGGCATTTTCTTCTGGCGTATACCGGAAATATTGAGGATATCAATGGGTTGTTTGTGTGGTGCACTGTCTTATCAGCTATGACTATTTTACAACCCTTGGTGGGCAGTACACCCTTTGATGACTTCATCGGAAGTGTGTTTGATAGAGAAAGCAGATTTCACGGTGAGCGCTTCTAGACGAAACGGAGTGAGCGCCCTGCTGATAATGGACTGTCTACTGGTAAAGTATGCGGTAGTGAGAACGGAGACAGACTGTGAGGCAGGGATGGAAGAAGATGTACATTGAGATGAAAAAAAAATGATGGCAGTGATGTGGGAAGAATAATGAAGAAGAATAAATAGAATGAAGAGAGAAGCAGAGAGAGTGAGGGGGGGGGGAGGGAGGGGGGGGGGAGAGAGAGAGAGAGAGAGAGAGAGACAGAGAGAGAGAGAGAGAGAGACAGAGAGAGAGACAGAGAGAGAGACAGAGAGACAGAGAGAGAGAGACAGAGACAGAGGCACAGACAGACAGACAGAGGTTGATGGACTCGGCAGAAAAGACTTCATTAGATAGAAAGAACGAGATGAATAAAACAGGAATATATACAACCAAAGAGACTTTTCAATCTTTAAAGAAAAAGGTCTAGAGGTATGTCTATTGAGAGCTGGAAATTAACGAAACCCAGGAATAGGGGGAAAGCTGTGTACAAGTGGACGGTGTTCTTTGGATTATTTAACGTTTCCTTAGTTTCCCAAAGAGACGACAGCCTTCTGTCAAATCAGGAAAAGTACTGATCAGATGGGAAAAGCTCTCCTATACCACTGCTTTGCTAGAACATCATTAAATGAGCACACACGCCACTTCCCTGCCCCCTCAAACAAATAATTAAAAACAGCCATTACTATTATGCTCAAAATGTTTGTGTCGAAACACAATGACAGATTCTACTACTCAACAGTGCTGCCTAATTGTCATCTACGGCGTCTGTGTGATCACCCGATTCGCTGTGTTCCTGCGAACTGTCAGAAGTGATAAAGTGTCGAGAAGGTTTGATGAACGAGAGGTCATGTTTGCTTTGTCGATGAATGGAAAGGTCTATGAGAGTCACACGTGAAACTAAGAGCAAGAAGTATCACGAATACAGAGATATGACTGCCTCTGTTAGAGGGTGAGGGTGATTTTGAACAAAAGAGCCATTTTTGTTTCATGTTGAATCTCTTTGTTTCAGATCCAAGGTTAAATTTGAGCAACTAAATTAGTATATCTCCTGCCTGATGTGATTTATTTGCTTTTTTATTGAAACGATCAGTGTAAAGAGCGTGCTCAATAAAGGATAAACCAAATGTGCTAAAGATAAAATGTTAATGGGTCCTAGAATCTTGCCTGTTGATTTCAGTTTTTTTTTTAATTATGATATTCTGATCTCTATGGAATGCCCAGTCACGAAGTTTAAAAAAGGCCGCCCAAATTATGGTAATGCAAATTTTGCAATAATATTGAATCATGTAACTTTCAAAATTATGTCTAGATCAGTGGTTCTTAACCTGGGTTCGGTGGGTCGATCTCAAGGGTTCGACAGAGCCAATAAAAAACATATCTATGTCTAGAATTTGAAAAGAAATCATATTTTTATTTTTCACTAAAAAGGGGTTCGGTGAATCCGCATACGGAACTGGTGGGGTTCGATACCTCCAACAAGGTTCAAGAACCACTGGTCTAGAGTAAAAAAGTTTATGAGCTTAAGGTTTTCATTTCATGCACATCATTTGATTTGTTTTAATGAATGTTCCATGCTTGTTTTAAACAAAAATAAATAAATTAAAACTTATTGAAGATTAATAAATATTTTCTTTGAATTTACATATATTGTGGTCTAGACTCTGAACCGTCAATGCCAAGAATATTCATCTCTCTCTAGAGCAGGATAATTTTTGCAAGCTTATCAGCCGTCGGATTCAATCAGTAGACAGTTCTTCTAGCTCAAACCACTGTCAAAGTAGAGTTTTGTTTTCCTATCAATTTGCTTGCATTTTTTTTCATGTAGTGATGAATCTTCTGAAGTGGGTCAGAGAATTTACCAAATTGTGAATCGTTTTCAGTTCTCAATTGAGCATTTATAGTGCAGCAACTGTACAAACTGTCATATGAACACCACAACTCATCATACCATAGTTATAGATCTAGATGCAGACCACATGCACCACGACCCAAATCCTTTACAAGACAAGAGGTCTGGTGATTTTAACATCTGTCCTTCAGCAACACGTGGCCAGAATAGTTTATTAGTTTCACTGGGCGGACGTATCCCGTCGAGGGATATCAAGAGTGAAGTGACCGTGGTCCATTCACCGCAGACCGAGACTAAACATACGGTGGCCACGCGCCCTGGGGGTCAACGGTCGAAGTCTGTGATGCTGGGAGGGCGACCACCCCACCGCGTTGCCAAAGAAGACTTTAAAGGGGATGGAATAGGAGATCGGTTGTGATGCCTTCATCATTTCTAGAGGGGGCGTGCCACTGCAATCAGGAAGTTACAGAGGGAGTGGCGGACGAGTGGATTGGACTAGAATCTAATGGTTCACTGCGAGAAATAGAGGAAGATGTGACGGTAGCACAGTGCAATGTAGGAGCTTGTATATAAGTGATGAAGCAACAAAAAATGAAATAATATTCGGATATTTAAAGAGCTGGAAAAGGGGGCTTGAGATAGAACCACAAAGCAAAAGATTAATGCATGGTAAAGATAGATCGTATTGAAAGAATAATGAGATGGTAGAAAGAGGATTGAAAAAAAAAAAACAAAACAGAAGGGATGAAGAAAATTGCCTCATTACCTATCCAAAATAATGCTTTGAAAACGAAATTTCAGTTTTGAATCTCTGCTTCTTGGGTTTTCATTATGGAAATTAATATAACGAGGAAACAAAGTTAACGTATCATAATATTCTGGCAATAAACAAGAATAAGTATTTTCATGAACATGAAGAGGATAAAAGTCTTAACAATACACGAGGAGTTCGTCTTTTTCATCGATGTTGCAAAAAGAGTTTTTCATTAGACGATAAGTTGTATGATCGGAGGAGAGAGAGAGAGAAAGAGGGGTGAGGGAGAGATGGAATGGACAGAGCGAGAAAAGAGAGAATAGAGAGTGAAGAGAGGGTGAGGATTATTTTTTTTCTTTTACTACACTTATAATGACCAGATGAAATGTATAACTCAGAACTATTGTGATCTATTGTTGATGTTGTTATTAATTTGGTGACAAAAAGTGCGGTTTGCAGCCGTGCAAAGCATTCATTATTTTTTATGTATATCTGCTATACTAATTGCCAAGGAGGTTTACGCCTCTAAGTTAATTCTTGGAAGATTGTCAGGTATCAGAGTCAATCATTGGACATGGCTTCAAGTAAATGTAGGATATTTTGGGGGGGTTTAGGCGTTAAGATATGATTCAAATAATAATTATGTTAAAGAGTGCATCAAATTATGTACACAATTAAGTTAGATTTTTTTTTCAGGGGGGGAGCGGAGCCAGATTTAAAACAGTATCCAATTGAAAGGAAATCTCTATTTTGTACGGACCCATTCTTCTTAATGTAGAGAAATCTAGACCTGGCGAAAAAGCAACTAGTTGTTTGCTCCAGCTCTTAATAAATTCGAATACGAATTTATTTCCTCTTTTCTCTCTCTCTCTCTCTCTCTCTCTCTCTCTCTCTCTCTCTCTCTCTCTCTCTCTCTCTCTCTCTCTCTCTCTCTCTCTCTCTATCCTTTCATCACCCCATGTCTTTATTCTTTGTAAACCAAAGTATACTGCAGTTAAAAAAACAAAAAACAAAAGAAAAGTAAAAGGTCACTCAGTCCTGTTATCCATTCTCAGCATGGTCCACCCGAAATGTCAATACCCCAGCCGATCGGAAGTAAGACCAAAAACCCCGTTAGTCTTTTTAGATGTACCATAGAATAGAATAACGGTGCTAAAAGATCGAATTAGAGGGGAAACCCAGCTTTTGTGGGTGCCCCATCAGTTTCTTTTGTCGCATTTTGACAAGCGGTGAGCGAGGTGCGATAGCAAAAAGCTAAACGACTTCCTGTCCCCTATGCCCCCCCGAGGAAAACGAGGGTTACATCCCTTTGTTGATATTGGCAGGGGCGTATCGCGCCGTCCACACCTAACAACAATCGGGTCGTAAAGCTGGACCAGGGGGCGTGTTCACGGCTGTAAAACAACATTCAACTCATTATGGACCCGCGGATTGAGAACCGTTGATCCGCTAAGGTAAATACTGGGCATTTAGCCGTTTTCGTTGATCAGCAAGAACAGAGAGGTTGACCAAGTGTACGGATTTCGTATCAACGAAGGCAGATCTATCTATGCGTTCTTCTTTCTAAATATTCGCTGTGTTTATAAATCGCAAAAGACCAGAGTCTTTCATTTGGGCAAAGATAAATTTTACTACCTTCACAGATTATCATGAAGGGTCCAAATAAAAATAACCGAAGGATCCTAGTCTTAGTTTTTCTCTATAGTTTTTCGCAGTTTTGTTTAGCACCAACATAAACTTACGAAATCGACAAAAGCTACCCAGGCCTGAGACTCTAGTCACTGATTTTCTTTTAAAGTACTGCTGACTCTTTCTATGTAATTTAATTTCATTATCGCTGACATTTGATGATGCAAAATGAAGAGAGTCAAATTTTTCCCTGTTTTTTTTTTATCTGTCTTTATGAATGATTATGTGTCTTTCTTTCCCATACTAGTATAACTATTATGTAATTAAGTTTGCAGCCCATAAATCATTATATAACAGCCAAGAGTGTTGTTTTATAAATTATTGCAAAAACGAGATAAATAATTCTGTATTAAAATTTGAAATAATCAAAGCATGAGCATGACTAAAAAAAAAGACAATGAATCAATAAAATGATCTAAGAAATCATAATTATAATCAATTTGGATGTAAGTGTAATTATAAATTCCTAAGGATGAAATATTATTTAAACGATTTTGATCAAGACAATTAATGGTTTAAATATTTATTTCAAAAGAAGAATAATGGTATTTGGATTGTTGATTATCGGAAGGTCGGGTTGTTCTCTAGGTAGTTTTGCATCTCTTGAGGAGAATCAATAATCTTGGAGAAACAATGAAAGTCTTTTTTTTCTTTAATGATAAGTTTTCTGGTCCCTTGAGAAGTTTAACGTTCCCTAAGTTCCACGGAGTATCTTGTATTGAGACTATAAAATCTCCTTTGCTGCCCCACAGTCTCGATCATTCTTGATGTTACTTGTTTAACACAGGAGACAAGACAAGTTAAAGCCACGCCCCCCTATTCCATTCTCAGCCCTTCTTTTGTTAGTCCTTCCACCAATAAAACCATTAAAAGATCTTTGAGTCGGCTCGGGCCTTGCTATAGATGTGTGACTAGCCTTGTTTACAACCCGTGGCGTCATGGCTTTGTGGGAGGAAGAATGCACTTGAACCGCGGCCTAATGTCATATCATTCCGCATAGCTCAGAAAAAAATACAAATCCAGGGATTGTCTTGGATGCTCAGAAAATTGTACTAAAAAATCAAAAGAATTTTTTTTTAAAATGGCTGAGTGTTTATCACTATCTTGTATCAAGATTATACTATTATTAAACTTTTCTTATTTTTATATGTTATTTTGAAATTTCGCTCTCGGCAAACAATTTTTATTATCCGCGGTCTCATTTATTTCTATCTTGTATATGATTAAGTGTATGGAAGTTCATTTTAATTTTTGTTTCACTTCCATTCAAAATTGGTGCAGTATAAATCTGCAAACTTTACAAAGTAGTTATCAATATTACAATACTGGTTTTTTTTTTTTTGTTTTTTGTTTTTTTTTGTTTTTTGTTTTTTTAATATAAAATTATGCATATATTGAATTTCATGAAAATACTATTCTATTAAATTTTAATATTTAGGACTAAGCTTCAATATAAAGGTACACAACTATGACAGCTTATTCAGTGCCAGTAATGTATATTTAGATTGCACAGGTTGTTTGTGCCTTCCGTTGGTACTCGGGTTTTATTTCTGAGTCAGGTTCACGCTTATTCCACCAGTTTCTCTTAAAATATGTTTGAATTGAATCCTGAAAAGAAAGATAAGCCCCTCTCTCGCCCTTTTCTCACTATCTATCTATACATCTTTTTCCTCTCTCTTCCTTTCTTTTCTTTTTCCGTTCTCTCAAAGTCTCATTATTTGTGGTAACCATTATGTTTCAACATCACCAACATCTGTGTCTGTGTTTCGAGGATGTCCTTATCTTAACTCCATACTTAAGATGACAGGTTGCTGTAAAGGTATAGAGAGCAGTTTATTACTCACTTCATTACCATAATTACTCGCTTAAACTCCAGCATGTGGTACGGTGCCAAATCAGCTGAGAGTCGATTTAAGTGTTGCATAGTGAACTATGGCACTGGCCAAGCTGACAGGTGGAGTTGTTTTGTGAGTGATGCATGAATTGCTTAAGTTGCGAATGAAAATGACATATACATGATTTGAGGAGATTTCTTAGAATTTATTTAACAATCAACGGTTTAGCCACTCGTTAGTTATCTCCATAACCAAAATTGATTCGAGCACAAGTTTTTAATTTCTAAATATCAAATTTGAAAATCTAGAGTAACTTAAGCCTAGTCTTTTAATTCGATTGTGTGCCCTGTTCATTAAAAATAGATTCAGAATTTGTTCTTTTAAAACTTCAAAGTATTCAAAAACAAATCAAATAACTGTACTGATCCTGACATGAATGCCACCTCAATCAATTTATTTGCCCATAGAACGTTTGGTATTTTTTTTAATGACGATTATAAATTAGTGGCCTCGAAAAAGACGTTCTTCGAACCGGCTCCAAATAGGAAACCCTTGGACCTTTCTTTATGAAATCAATAATCATAGTAAAAAGGCTCCAATCAAATAAGATATACAAATTCTGAGTTATGAAACAAGACACGATGCCGTGACAGCTGAAAAAAAAAAACCTTTTGATAAAAAATCATTAATCATCGCCTTTAAATTTCGGGGACATTAAACTTACTAAAACTAATTGAATTAAGCTGTTTTGGTTTCTGAAAATACCTCGGCAATTTTAAGGATGACACTCTATTATCAAAGTTGTACAAGTTTGTAACAAGTCATCAAAAACATATGCGTCTATATATAAACTGGGACGTTAAACTTATGGGAACCTATTGGAAATGTCCATAAACATGGTGAAAACAACCCTCAACAATAAATTATTGTTGTATGGATAGATATTTAAGATGGATGTTTTACTGTGGATTGAAAAACGCACATGTCGTGATAAGGGAGACCATTGAGGCATTCATGTCTTACTGGTTGTTAAAAGGGGAAAAAAATACAAAACGAAATACTTGTTCATTAATTTATAACAATTTGCCGACCAGCATTTTATAGAATGTATTTATAAAAAAAAAGGAAAGAAAAGAAAAAAAAATGGTTTTCGTAGTCTTTCAAGAGCTCTTTCATCCTCTTCGGAGAACATGAAATTTAAGATAAATACAAGCCATGTACTTTGTTTTTGTGGCTCAACAAAAATGAATAAATAATTTAAAAACATTGGTTGCCATGACTGTGGATCTTAAACTCTCTAAGCTGGGTAAGTGATCTCTATTTGCTATTTTCCCATAGTGTACGCCAGATCCTGCAATTCTCAGTCAAGGATGGACAATGTTGTGAGGGCGTGTCCTGCCTACACAATGCGTGTCAACACCTGGCCAAAGACAACATGATCTGCTGCCAGGAGAGGGCAATGTGGCTAGATGGCACTGAACTGACTGCTCCGGCGGAGAGAAAGATGGGGGTCAGTTGTGGGAAAATACGAAGATTATAGTTATACCTAATAATTTCTTGTATTGCGTCCATGCAGATTTGTCCAAACAATTTTTTGGGGGAAAGATACACGTATGAAAATTATTTCTGTAAGCCGAAAAATAGTCTTGAAAAAAAAAAGACGGAAGAGAAAGACTGGATGAGGGCAAGAGAACTCGCCGCAAGCGTAAGAACGGATCATGAAAGTATAAAGCTGGGTCTGTGAGTGCAGAGCACTAAGACTTAATATGAAGAAGAAAAAAAAAGCGGCTATGACAGAGAGAAAAGTCAAACACAAAGATGTGGGAGGAGCTGGCCAGCGATTACGTCTCTTGTGTGTAAAGGCCTGCAGGTTGTAGAGAGATCAACGCGTCATAAAGTGAGGAAAATCATCGCAAAGTTGCGATCATCTTGAATGGGTCGTTAAACCAAGATGACGCCTGTCGATATATTCCAGTGACGCGGGATTTTATAACCACCAGACCTAATTAGAGTTAAGTACTGGGGGTATTTCGATCTAAACAGTTTTCTTTATTCACTGAATTAGGCAATATGGACGTCTATTTCCGCTCAAGACGTTAACGTTTGCCCACGTCTTGTTATACACAGACAAGAAGTTGGTAGAACTTGCCATAATCCCAACTTTTCAAAAAAAATTGTTTGTTTTAATTTTCCTATCTACTGTTTTACATACAACATGACAATCGATTGAAGACCTAACCTACGTGTTTCTACCAACAGAGTTACCGCACCACTGGTCTTTTTCTACAGTTATTGCTTTTTTTTCCTTTTGTCTCTTAGACTAAAGTGTCATAGGCGATTATAGAGTGCAAGTCAACCTGGAGAAGTCTTACATCTCATCCATTTCTCAAAGCTTTAACAATGCTGAAATTCATAGAATCAACTATGAGAGTTGCCATAACTATCATTCATTTTGGCTAGGGATATCTCAAAACGTGACTTCATGACTGATCTGCCCCTTTTTTACTCGGTACGTTTCAATTGCATTTCGGAACAGACGGAGACACTACAAATCCCCTAAAGCCTTAAATAGAGCTCGAGTCAGTATGACACTTATCTAACCGTTTGCGAATTTCTCATGGGAAACTCGGACCGTTAGGTGGATTTGGATCGGGATCTTTTTAAATCTGCTGTGAATGTCGCAAAATTGACTTCAGCTTGATATTTTTTTTTTTGAGTTGCATAATAGATAAATAATTCGTAATGAAATTTAGGAAAAATGGATAGGAATGTTTCGTTATGGGTTGTTGTTATCGTTGTTTTGTTTTGTTTTGTTGTTTTTTGTTTTTGTTTTGTACTACGAGTAATGCAGATCAATGAATTTTATACATAGTTTAAAAATAAAAGCGCATTGCTAAAATGCAAATTATTTAAGTAGATCTTTGCCTTTCAAAAACTGAAATTTTACTTTGCTTTGTTTTGTACTTTACTTCTTGCCATTCAGTCCGTTGCGGTATCAAAGTGAAGTTTAAAAAAATCTTTGTTTGCCTTGCCACATAAATTATTGATACATAGGCAATAACTTTTCAATAATCGATAAAATAAGGTAAAGAATCTGTCATCTACCGATTTTGCCCAACCTTACTAAAAAGAAAAGTTATCAATTTGTCTCGACGTTCTCGTGAAAAAGATATTACAATAAACAAAGTAACGATTGGAAAGCTTGGATTTTATCAGATCTTTTGATCTGACACGTTAGAGAGGGCGATAAGCCATTGTCTGGAGTCTTCATTCCACTGATTTATATTGTGCTACAGCGCTTTTTTTTTATTTTTGAAAGATTGTTTTGATCCTTCTCTATGCTTCGCAATGTGAGACATTGTCCAAATATAGTCGGTTTAATGTATGGGTCCACTTTCTAGGTTTTGAAGTGAGGTTTTCATAAAAGAAAAAAAGAAAAGATAGATACCTGAATGAAAGATAAAGCGACCAGGATAAAATGATATGATTTTGTTTTTTAATGAAAGTTAAGTTAGCACAAACAATGTTTTTCGATGGTGCAACAGATTGTTCAAAAGGCGATATTTCTCCTTTTTTTCCCCAGAAATAATAAATTAAACTTGAAAAATTCATGTTACTTGCTTGCTTTAACAGTTAAATGAAAAAAAATGGTTCTTAGTGCGGCCTAGTTTCACATCTAAAAGACATTCTTTTTCTTAGCTGGCAAAGATAAGTTTTTTATCTATTATTACATTCGACGACAAAGTTGTCAATATTAAAAAACATAAAGCTAGAATTTTTTTTTACTCAATTGCTTTTGCTATAAATTATGTACCTTATACATTTCAAGTTTGGTAGACTCTGCTACTTTTTCAACATAATATTTTTTTTTTCTTTTTAGAATTTTAGATCGAGTTAGGCCACACGATTTTTTAACAAAATTTTTAATTATGAATTTTGTGCGTGAAATTATTATCGGAATAACTCTTATTATATAATCTTAATTCTCACATCAATGGAAAATCAACGTATTCCGTACTTTCCATGTCGCTTTTAAAATCCTTGTAAGAGCTTACTAGGTGGCTGTGGATTGTCGAACAGGCTGGGGAACTGCCTAGCGGAAATTCATAGCTGTGCATTCATTTAAACGTAAATTAATGATTTATATTATGAAATTTTAAAGGTTTTATAAATAAGTTTGGATTTTTATAAAATTAGCTAAACATTCTTATTTGGGAACGGATTCCTGAGACAGTTCTATTGAGCTTTGCTTTACTAAACACATTTCAATCTGAGATTTATACGTTCAAAAGCGTTAACACTATTATTATAAATACTCAGGGGTGAGCAAGATGCAACACAATCGCACATCAATTAAAATTAGAGGCAAAAAATATAGCTTAATTATAAAATACGAAAGCAGCTAAAATGCTTAAACAACTAAAGGGCAATCGTGATCTCATTGTAAACATGTTCCATGCCGTAAGTAAAAATGACTACGTGAGTGGCAAGTAAGAGACGATAAAGCTTGGTTTCTATCATTCTCAAATTCTTAAGAAACATTCGTGGCGTTATAGTATTCCCGTGATCCCCCTACTGACGTCAAATATTGGTCAGTGACATTTTCTTAGAACAAGAATCTTTGTGAACTTCCACCAAGTTTGAGCAAGGCTCGGAGTGTTGAGCACAGTTTTAATCTGATAATTAATTTGACGTGAACATTTATGGTGGGGCAGGGGTGAAGCGAATATTTCGATTCCCCTGAAAATAGAGTAACCGCTATTGCTCGCTATTGTCCTGAGAAACATAGACGTGACCGTCAGTGTTTTCGCGTACACTTCAGTTGTAGCCAGTTGCAAAAAGAGCAACGGGCAAAACGGATTTCAATAAAATATTACAGTAACCGTTCATTTCCACGCTTACATTTTACTCTTGCCATAATCTGCGACTTTTTTTAATCTTATACCTTCTTTCCAAAATGAAAAACTGATTACTTTGTCATTGTATCGCTTTTAATTTTGGTTTTTGCTTTTGTTTTTTGTTTTTTTAGATTAAATAGGCATCTCGTTGTACTGTTCAATGCAAACGAAAACCACGTTAAACTCATGATGGCGGAGGTGTGATAAATTATCGATATTTTTTGCTATATTTCACAATCAATCGAACCTTGTTCAAGAGGTGGGCGCTAGGCTTTTGGATCAGAGAGGACGTGGTTCGAATCTTAGACGAGTTATGAGAGACATTCAGTTATAATTTTATTGAGAAAACTTTTTTACAACATAATTATATAATTAACCTCATCTTCATTGAGATATTTGTCCTTCATAAGAAGCTAAGTACATTGTATTCGACTATAGACAGTGAAACTTCTTGTCAGTACTGGACGTAAGAATGACGCCCTGTTTCTAGCAGATGTCCCCTGTGATTTCAGAAAGTAGTTAAGCTGCAAATGGCATGCCGGGGATCTTTGCCAAGGACTTCAGAATGATGCTTAAGTGGGAAAGTTTAAACAGCAATAAAGTCTGATGATCTATTCAATAGGTAAAATTTAATCATTAGATTTTTTTTCAAATAGGCTTAAAATTAATACTTCACTAAATGCAAAGTTACCATACAAGCATGCAATAATTAACACTAATTGTAACTAAAGGCGAGCCTAATACTCAAGAATGATTATGCATCAAGTACTCGTTAAGTTATTTAGCATTTTTAAGATTATAAAATCTTCATACCGTTCTATAATTGGAAAACCAAAACTCGTGATAAATAAAGAAAAAACTGCTCCCCTGATTTTCTTTGCGGTGTCTAAAACATGCTAGGCAGTGAGTTTAAGTGATTTTGGAAGCAATTAATAATTGACCAAAGATGAAACCTAAAAAAGTCAGATTATCTGAAAACTGTTACATCAATTTGACCTGCTTTTTAGGCGAGTTGAAGAAAAAAAATTAATCATTATTTTTTCTTTTGAACCCTTTATTTTATTTTATTTTTTTTTTTTTTTTTGAGGAATGGGGTTTACTTTCGAAAGACAGAAAATCACAGAGACAGAGGGTGAGAGAGATAATCAGACAGACTGAGATACAGACAGACACATACATAGTAACATTCTGACAGACAGACATGATGGTATCCTCATCACAGACAATTTTTCCGTCACACTTACAGATAGGATCAGCACACTATGGTGAAATCACACTCACGTCTACACAATAGAAAATTAATTTTACATCTGGGAACTCGCGTAACCGAAATAGATTCGGATTGACGCCTACACTCCTCAAACTTTTTAAAAAAATCTTTTTTTTTTTTTAATTCTTTTGCGGAATTTGTAATATCATAACAAATTACTAGCAAAAAGAGGAGCACTGGTTCAAAGTGATCGCAAAATTGAGTTAGAACCCTGCAGTCTTGACCGGGCTTTTTATAGCAGAGGGGTGGTAAGTGTGTTATTTACAGAGTTAGGTCTCTGTCTATTGTTGTGTCACCTGGAGTCTATCGGTCTGTTGGTTTTATCACTCGGATGGCTGGACAAAGGGTCGGGTCATCATCATTATTGTTAAGAAAACGAGAGAAGAAGAGAGAAAAGGAAAGAAGGAGAGAGAGGAAGAACAGAAAGGAGAGGTAGAAAGAGAGAGAGAGAGAGAGAGAGAGAGAGAGAGAGAGAGAGAGAGAGAGAGAGAGAGAGAGAGAGAGAGAGAGAGAGAGAGAGAGAGAGAGAGAGAGAGAGAGAGAGAGAGAGAGAGAGAGAGAGAGAGAGAAAATGACAGAGCAAGAGAGAGAGATTTATATTTATATTTATAGGCAGACAGATAGATTGGACAGGCATACAGAAGAAGGAGAAAAATAGACAGAAATGCTGGAAGAGAAAATATATTTGTGAAGATAAAGGTAGAGACTAGGAAGAAGGAAAAATAGAAAAGAAACCAATGGACACAAAAATTTAAGGCCAAAACTAGAATATGTAAATAAATATAAAGAAGCGCATTGGTTTATTAAATCCAGTAAGATTACCCTTCAATACAGGAAGTAGAGGAAATATAATGACAAAAGCGAACCGTTTCGTGATTATGAGTTTTGTCGTTTTTTTGGTAGTTACTTTTTTTAACCCAGAGTACTGTTACAGTAGAGTCTCCACTTGCTAGATTCGATAATGTACGCTTTTCACAAACTTAAGTTTTATATTTTGAAATTTTTATAAATCGAAGCCAGTGCGAAAATTCTTCCGTGCCCCTTGCCAAATTCAGACGTTGATGGGTGCAGTGCTAGTACTTACGTTTTGTCGGGGGTTTTTTTATTTACTTTTTTTAACAACCGGTTATTGCTATTGTTGTGGTTGTTTTTGTTGTTATTGTTCTTGTAAGTAAAAAAAATATTACTACTACTACTACTACTACTACTACTACTACTACTACTACTACTACTACTACTACTACTACTACTACTACTACTACTACTACTACTACTACTACTACTACTACTACTACTACTACTACTACTACTACTACTACTACTACTACTACTACTACTACTACTACTACTACTACTACTACTACTACTACTACTATTATTATTACTATTACTACTACTACTACTACTACTACTACTACTACTACTACTACTACTACTACTACTATTGTTGTTATTTTTTATTATTATTATTATTATTATTATTATTATTATTATTATTATTATCATCATCATCATCATCATCAACATCCAAATTCTCTCAGTTAAAAGCCATTATCTATCTTAAACAACTATATTTAGGATATTTGCGTTGATATCATTTTCTACCTTTATTCTCACAACTCCTGTTCTGAATGAACCACCGGTGTTCTCGGTTGGTTTACCCAGATCTATGTACATATGTTTCACTCACCCGGTTGGGGCAAGGACGGAGAAGGTTTCATCCATTCATACGGCGGCCTCAGCGACTTGGCTCCCTGGTTGTTGGGGCCGCAGCCAGGGGCGTCGACTGCCCCCTCTCCATCCCCTCCTGAGCGGGGGCTGGGCGATCCGACCTCCTCTCCGTTCCGCTCCGTCTCGTTGTTTATAGGCAGCGGCGAACCGTAGTCCATATTGGGATGTTGAGGGGTTCGGTATTGGTAACCGTATGGGTTCTGATGGTGGGAAGAGAATTTATTGTTGGATAATATTATTATATTTTATGCTTTATTTTTAAAAAAATTGACAGGTATAAAGATAGTGTTAACGTTAATTTTATCTGTTGTTAATCAATTATAAATTATTAAATACAATAATTTTAAGGGCAATTTTATACAAATTATTACAATGAATATACTGGTAACCAACTCGAAAAGAATGTTTCAATAGAGTTGAAAATTAAAATGAGAAATCTGGTTAAACAAAGCAAGCTATTCCTAATTTTCAACAAACTCCAGTCGTGTTTTAAAAAAAAAAAAGTTCTGGATTTACTTTTCTTAGAAGGATAAAATTAATAAAGCATGATCCTTTGGTTCTGACGCAATGTCGTAATTTTGTAATTGTATATTCATTAACTTTTAAGGGGAGAGAGACAGAAACGGAGAGAGAGAGAGAGAGAGAGAGAGAGAGAGAGAGAGAGAGAGAGAGAGAAACACACAGAGATATATAGAGAGAGAAAGAGAGAGAGAGAGAGAGAGAGAAACCCACACAGAGTTACAGAGATACAGAGAGAGTGAGAGAGAGAGAGAGAGAGAGAGAGAGAGAGAGAGAGAGAGAGAGAGAGAGAGAGAGAGAGAGAGAGAGAGAATAAACCATTCTACTGACCTGGCCATGGTAACCGCCTGTCTGATGATGAAAATAATAACCGTGTCCCCACTCTTCACCAGATCCACCTCTGATCTCACTCCCACCCATGCCGTAGCCCCAGTGATGCTGGTGCTGTAGGTGTGGTGGGTACTGTTGATGATGCTGTTGTTGTTGTTGCTGCTGATGTTGCTGATATTGTTGTAAGTGTTGATGGTGGTGAATCCCCATTTGATGTTGGTGATCGGCTTGAGATGACTGCAAAGGCAAAATGGTGATAACATTAAAGTTACTGTGCCGACTACAGATTAAAAAAAAAACGAATAAAAAAGAGGATATTTAGTGGTAATGATCGCAGTACATTATGGTGATCAGGTGCCAAATAAATATGATTTATAGCGATGAAAATAATTATGAAAACCGTTGTGACATTCAGGAATCAAACAAAACAATAGCAGCAACAATTGTACTACCAATAATAGTAATGATAGTAATAATAATGTTAATGATAAGAAGAAGAAGAAGAAGAAGAAGAAGAAGAAGAAGAAGAAGAAGAAGAAGAAGAAGAAGAAGAAGAAGAAGAAGAAGAAGAAGAAGAAGAAGAAGAAGAAGAAGAAGAAGAAGAAGAAGAAGAAGAAGAATGTTAAAAAAATATAAATAATAATAATAATAATAATAATAATAATAATAATAATAATAATAATAATAATAATAATAATAATAATAATAATAATAATGATAATAATAATAATAATAATAATAATAATAATAATAATAATAATAATAATAATGATAATAATAATAATAATAATAATAATAATAATAATAATAATAATAATAATAATAATAATAATAATAATAATAATAATAATAATAATAATAATAATAATAATAATAATAATAATGATAATAATAATAATAATAATAATAATAATAATAATAATAATAATAATAATAATAATAATAATAATAATAATAATAATAATAATAATAATAATAATAATAATAATAATAATAATAATAATAATAATAATAATAATAATAATAATAATAATAATAATAATGAGGATGATAAAGATGATGACACTTTTAATAATCATTTCTTATTATTTAATTCCTAATGGTTATCAATCATGACAACAACAAAAATCAACACGAAGATTATAGCTGCAGCAAATAACACATGTAAAAAATATTGTTAATCAAATTGATCTAAAAATTTCAGATCAAACTAGCACACTTTATGAGAATAATATTTGCATTCTAGCAAATTCTGCGAATAAAAAACCGTCTTGTGAAAAAGTTCCTTTTGGAATGCACATTGATATATTTATGACGAAAATGTTTAAGTTTACAGATTTGTATTAGACTGCCTAAATTATTTTCCGTTTATTTTGCAAACTAATTGCATAATTTTTATATTTATTGTAAACCTAATGGTTTTATAAAAATAAAATAATTAGAAAACGTAAAGCCAACAAATTTAAACAACGAAATCACTAAATATTATAGTTTTACTTTACCGCAACTGTAATAAAAATTTCACTAAGCTACATTGTCGAAAAATTCAAACGATTGTGAATATTTTTTTTTTTAGTAGTACACGAAACAAACATACATAATTGTGAACTGTTGTCTACTATTTTTTTTTTTTTTAGAAAGAAAAATATGCTCACCTGAAAAGAGTTGAAACTCTCCGAATTGTAGTGCGGATGTAGAGGAGGAGGAGGAGGAGGTGGGAGGGAATGAGGCTGAGGATATCCGCATTGACTATAGAAGTTCTGTGGTGGCTCCTGTGGTGGCGCACCTTGTTGACCTCTCGCCCCGAAGACGGCGGGAGGGGTTCCATTCCCTTCCTGGCATAGGGTGGTCATCTCCGGCATCCCTCTTACTTGACCGTTAGATTTCTTCAACTGAGGGCCGATTCCGTAATGTTTTTAAATCAGAACTGTCCAGCTGGTTAGATCTAGATCTATGTATTAATGATTTCTAGATTAGAAAGCGATCGTTCCGGGTACGATTCTGTGCTTTTTTTCCCTTAAATCACACCCTTTCAAATGGTTATTTCTCAAGCTCTCTCAAATTTTTTTCTGACCAATTTGGATTCCTTAGTGTTTTTTATCTCTTCTTTCTTTTCATATTATTAAAGTATATAAATTACTTAGACTAGATCAAAGTAATTTTTTTTTATCTGATATGGTGTGTGTTGCTATTTATTGTTGTGTCTGCAAAAAACGCGCATGTAAGAGCCTGTTACAGGTCGTATTTTTTTACTTTAAACTGACCCTAAAGAGGAAAAAAATTTACATCTTGTTAGAAAGAACAATGGAAAAACACAAGCAAAATCAGATTTATTATTAAAAAATGAAAATCTTTCCCATTTTGAGAAAAAGAAGACATGCTGCATAATTATTATAATAGTTAAAGGGATTGATGTTTTTGACAATCTTTACTCATTGGTTGTTGAGTTTGAAAGGAAATTTACAGCTCTGCCTACGTAACAGAGGCGTGTTTTATATTTTACAAACGGTTATTCACATTCACCATACGATCATTATTTTTCCCATAAAGAAATTCTTAAGAATTGAAAAATAAACCTCTTCCCAAGAGTATTGTGTATGGTTTAATTTTGTTTTAAATACTTCTGTTACAATGTAGTAAAAAGAACAATTATAAACTTTACCCGCTATGATGAAAATCAAATCACATGTACAATTTCCAGGCGCAGCAACAACGTAAAATGGTAGCGGCCTACGCCTTGAGTCTAATAATCCTATTTAACTTGTAAAACTGGGAGTTTACAACATACCCTAAATCTTGATACGGGCTTGAGCGACGATCAATTTTGTATCCACAGTACTGAAATAAACACTGCAGTTAGATCTAGATCTAGTAATTTTCACTTTTGTCTTCTCAACTAGGAAAACACCAAGCACTCACTGATTTGCCGATTTCGAAAATAATCTTAAAAAAATATCAATTGTAATTCTTTCGGATTTGACCATAATAGCGATAGAAATATGATGGCAACCAAACTGTGATCCTCTATCTATCTAGATCTGTCTATCTATATCTCGTCTCACCAGTTAGGCAGAAACCTGTCGGGTGTCCCCTGCTATCGGGTACAATAATCTTGTACGAGATTGGGCTAATTCTAGTCTGTCACAAATATACTGACCGTCGTAAAAATGTCCATAAAATTTGTAAACTCAACTCAAATTTCCCTTGGGAGGAAGGAGAGTGAGAGAGGTATATATGGTCTGTAGGTTACGCGCCGTCTTGAGTCTATAAACTGAGATCTTGGAAGGCTGGCTGAATGGGGGTACGAGCGGTCAGTGCGTGTTCGGGAGAAATGTTTGGCGAGAAAAGTCGAGAGGAGGGGAGCAAGTGGGAGAGAGAGAAAGAAAGACAGAAGAGGAGGGGAAGGGAGGGCAGGGATCGGTGCAACACAGGGTAGAACCATAGACCTCTTGTAGCAACAACAGGTGGGTGGCAGGTAGGTGCTGACATCAAACTTAGATTGGTGGGTGGAAGGTGCGGGGCCTGGGGGTGGGGTGAAAGAGAGAGAGAGAAAGAGAGAGAGAGAGAGAGAGAGAGAGAGAAAGAGAGGAGGGGGAAGTCGAAGGGAAAGATCATTTTCCACATATTCGTAGTTGGGAGGGGGGGGGGTGCAAGAATATTGATTTTCTATTACCTTTTTGATCATTGCGAATGGTTGGAAAGTGGGAGATAGAGAGAGAGGGAGAGAGAGAGAGAGAGAGAGAGAGAGAGAGAGAGAGAGAGAGAGAGAGAGAGAGAGAGAGAGAGAGAGGGAAAAAAACTTAGAAATTTATAAATTAGGGCAAAACGTAATTTTTTTTCTTATTCTGTTTTCTTCTATAGGTTTTAATTTTTGAGAGGAGGAGGAAGTGATTTTTTTTCCTCTGTGTGTGTGTGTGTGCTTTTGGGGGGGGGGGGGTCTGTAAGTAAGTTTGCCTTTGAGAATAGGTTAGAAAGGAGAAATACCAATTGAATCATGTGGGTTACTAGGTCTCAAAATAACTTATCAGGAACTAATGAGATATCCACAAAACTCCTCCCTCCCGAGCACTGCAGACTGCCTCTAGAGCAGGGTAAATCACCTGGAGGAGATAGAAAGTTACCGTTTGTCATTTTCATGCTTACCTTTGTTTCTATGAAGGTATGATTTACTGTACCTCTGCTCCATATAAGGTCAAATCCACGCCTTCTCCGTTGTCCGATCGAAGTAGATAACGAGGTGGGTGGTACACTCCCCCCGGACTATTGCGGGTATTGACATAGCTCCGCCCACTTCCGCTCCGTGCTCGAACTGGTTCGTTGTTCATATTGGCTCCGCCCTCTTCTTCTCGCCACCCCTTTTGACTAAGCTTCCTACTTTCACTCATGACTTACAAAGAATCGCCTGTTCTGCAGATCTTTGATTTATTATGGAACGAATCGCCAGTCTTATCTCCACCGATCAGCCTTTTCCCCTCTCCTGAGTGAGTTCTCTCTTTTTTGTGAAGAGATAGCACGGTGCGCCAAAGCCATGCCGGGTGGCTAGTCTTTCTTTTAGAAATCAAAGGCGCAAAATCGTGTAAATACATGTACTAATGGGTTTATTGGACATAGCTTGTCCAGTGAACTGATTTATGGAATCGGAGAAAACTTTGGCCTAAAAAAAAGAAAAACTCAAATGAGTAAAGAGTGGTGTCGAGTCTTATTGTATTGCAAATCCATTTTTTACCCACGTACCCGTAATGTTTTAGATATCAAAAAAGAATTTTAAAGATTGGTTTAAGGTAAAATAAATTATTTCTTTTTTTTTTAATTCTTAGTTAATCTGTTTATATGACCCAACATGCTGTTTTGAGTATCAAAACTGAAAAGTTTCCACCACTAAGCATAAAAAGAGGAAAGAGGATTTTTAAAAGTGGCACTTGTATGTTTTCTTTTATTTTAGGGTTTTTTGTTTTTTTTTTCATATTTTTTGTTGTAATTAGATTTTCATCATCATTTTGTCATTTTTATAAAGTAAAATGTGTCTTCTACATTAGAGCCACAAAGAAATAATATAAAAGCAAAAAACTTTCTTTCTGCTATTTAAGACAGAGTAAGGTGATATAAGGTCTTTCATCCCGATATCTTTTTTTACTTGTTCATCACTAAAATAATGTTGCACATAGTCTTTGGCATATTGGATAGTGGTTTATTTTTAATACTTTTCATTTTAGGAAAAGAGAATATAATTGTAGATCCAACTTGATTTAGGTTAGCCTTCATAGATGCTACTTCCATGAAATTATTATTATACATAACTCTTTTAACGATTCAGTAATTTATTCCACAAAATGTTAATTTTCCGTGAAGGATAACAAAAAACAAGGACGAGCATTCAGTTATTTCTTATTTTGGAACTACTGGGTCAAGATTCTAACTGAAGAAGTTATTCAAAAGGTATCCATCACCAGTTTTCTACATGTACATATTTGACTCTCTCTTCATGGTGCACATCTGATATAATTATTATCATTTATTTTCTTTTTTTTTATAAAAATATTCCTTCAAACTATTCGAAATAATTATTACTGTGCATTGTGGTATTTAAAAAATTTTCAAAGAAAAAGTAGAACACTGATAAACCTAAAACTTTTAAACAAATCATTCTTTTCATCTAAAAACTGTCCAAAAGTACGGTGAAATTCAGTTCAGTGGTATTATAATTAATGCACTTTATAATTGTATTCAAATTTACCCCTTTCTCTCTCTCCCGCTCTCTCTCTCTCTCTCTCTCTCTCTCTCTCTCTCTCTCTCTCTCTCTCTCTCTCTCTCTCTCTCTCTCTCTCTCTCTCTCTCTCTCTCATTTTGTAACTTATATGGCCGCCTGTAAACCGTAAAGAAGCTAGTGACATTTTCCTTGCAGTCTAGAAGAATAATGTTATAGATTTATGTCTCTCTGAAACATTTAAGTTGACAAATATAAATTACGGGAGATTATCATGAGCTCTTGTTCACAACACAACAAAACTTATTCGAATTTTGTACACAGTATATTTAACTCAGTTTTATTTAAGTTACCGGTTTGTATAATTATTATTGCAATAGTTTGAAGGAATCTTAAAGAAAAAAAAATGATTATAGAAATGGAGACATTGGATTGAAGAACAGCAGTTCAATTACTCAGACATAATTATAAGGTTTATCCTATATCTTGGGATGAGCCATCTAGTTAGGTATATTGATAATATCAATATTATTTCTTATATATTGAAAAAGAGAGCATCCTGCAAAGAAGACTGAGTATGATTGTGCTATACTGCGAGTATGATACTTATTTTTGGTGCTATTTCTGTTACAAAAGTTGTTCTTGATATTGCTTTTGTTGTTGTTTTTGTTGTTGTTGTTATTGTTGTTGTCGTTTTGTTGGTGTATTTGTTGTTGCCATTTTTTTTTTTTTTTTTTTTTTTTGGGGGGGAGAGGGATCTGTTGAGCCTTTTCTTACAAAGTGATTAAAGTTATTTTTTTTTTTTAATTTAGTTGATATAGCTCGGTCACCACATGACAATCTAAGGTTTTCTTGTTTTTAATATAGCAAGGCACTGCGAAGATAAACAAGTAGCTAGACGTAAGAATGGTAAATGATACGCTCAAGCCTTGCATTCCAGTTTCTGATGTTTTCATGACCTCTTGATTCAGCTTTTCCATTTCTTTTAAGCGCTACGTGGTACGTCGTTTGAATTTAAACAATTTAAATCAAGGTGCAATGCATCAAGATTTGGGAGTATGGTCTAGATTTTTAAACGAAGTCTTACACGCTGAAATATTGGTCTGTGTCGGATAGTGTACAAGCTCGAAAACTTTTTTTCCATCTTTTTCTGCGTTTCTCAATATCATGAGAAGGGTTGATAATTATTAGGCTGCCCTTGGGTAGATGTTTTCTTCTGCAGTGCCACCAAAAGTTCCCCAATTTTTTTCTTTGTTAGGGTCGCGTATTCTCTGGCCAGATCTTGTCTAAATGAGAACATGTGCTGAAGAATGATCGTATTAAAAAAACCAATATCTCTTTAGAGGTTGTTTCTTTCCTTAATTTGTTAAAGAACTAATTGAATGCTGTGTTTACATGTAAGAGGAAGAAAAGTAAAAGGGTGGAAAGAGGGGATTTGATAATCTTATCAACCGCCATTATTTTAGAGCTTAATATTAAGTCTCATGAGATTTCTCTCTCTCTCTCTCTCTCTCTCTCTCTCTCTCTCTCTCTCTCTCTCTCTCTCTCTCTCTCTCTCTCTCTCTCTCTCTCTCTCTCTCTCTCTCTCTCTCTCTCTCTCTCTCTCTTTCTCCCTGTCTTTCTCTCTCTCAGATACTGATCTTCATCTCGCCACTGTAGTTCAATGAGGTGGTTCAGATTGCCCATTGTTGTTTTGTGTTCAGAAACTTCTTCTGGTCGTACTCAGCGCTCGATGAGCAGTCTTGGGGGATGAGCAGTCTTGGGGGATGAGCAGTCTTGGGGGATGAGCAGTCTTGGGGGATGAGCAGTCTTGGGGGATGAGCAGTCTTGGGGGATGTGCAGTCTTGGGGGATGTGCAGTCTTGGGGGATGTGCAGTCTTGGGGGATGAGCAGTCTTGGGGGATGAGCAGTCTTGGGGGATGAGCAGTCTTGGGGGATGTGCAGTCTTGGGGGATGAGCAGTCTTGGGGGATGTGCAGTCTTGGGGGATGAGCAGTCTTGGGGGATGAGCAGTCTTGGGGGATGAGCAGTCTTGGGGGATGTGCAGTCTTGGGGGATGAGCAGTCTTGGGGGATGAGCAGTCTTGGGGGATGTGCAGTCTTGGGGGATGAGCAGTCTTGGGGGATGAGCAGTCTTGGGGGATGTGCACTAACGTCATTTGTGTGAGTTGGGCAGTTGCGAGGGCAGAGTGGAAAGTTTTCCCGTTCTAAATCTGTGAAATATGACTGTAAACCTGTCTGCAACGATCAATGTGAAGAAACCTACATATTATAAAGGAAACCTGCAAAGGTGCGTCTACACTTACACGGGCTGTATTAAAACTTTGTTTTCTTTAATATACATTATTTCTACAGATTTTTAAATAAATCTAAATACATCACACCCTCGTTTGGAAGTTCTACAATAAAAAGCCTGAACTAATTTTTGACTGGCTTGCTTGCCATTGATACCATCGGCCTACACGAGACTGAGGTACCATGGATAGAAACTGGTGTACCATAATAAATGTTTTTTACCAAATTTGCGCATAGTTCTAGAACTAGAATCAGATGAAGTTAATATTTTGTAAAGAAATAGCCAGTTGAAAAGCAAAGAAAAATATCCATAATGGGATTCTAGAAAACAATTAATAATGCGCCATATTGTACTTTGGTTACCCGATTCAAAATAACGCCCCAAAACATTTGAAATAGCAATAAATTATGAACCGCAGTTTCTAGCCTTTGCCCATTAAAAGAAGGTGTTTTAATAAGTATATTCACGTAAGTGTCTCATAACTATTTTAGCTTAATAATGTGAAACTTCGTATGAGTTTTTAAACCGAAATGGACACTTTACAAGAGCCCGTCGTTTAAGACTCTTCTAAAGCATTACTTTCGTGACGTAGGATAAAACAGACTGTCTAGAGAGTGGAGTTGCATGTTCTCAGCGCCCGTCAGAACGATTTTAGCTCAAAATAGCCTCTTTGATTTGCCGCGGGGATCAGCGTGTCGAAATCACAATTAAGAGGACGCGCCTATTGTAATCCTTGCAACACCACGGGCGGAGCAGCTAAGTTTGGATGCGGAGATCATGTTATTGTGATCAGATAATTGCAAAGAAAACAAGAATTGAGTCGAAAGCGAAGGCAAAGGAATTGCTCGTACCGTAAAACTGTGACACTTGAAATGGCAGTTATGTCCCTTGGTTTAGATACTCATCTCCAGACATAATAAAAATGTTTGGGAGATTGTAACATGTGTCGGTATCCGAAATATTTCTCTCATTAGTTTCATTGTGAAAGTTGACGGCATAAAGGATGTATTAACTACATTGAATAACTAAACAATGAACAAGTGAACATGAATATGTAGATGCTGAGGGAGACAGAGAGACAGAGAGAGAGAAACAAAAAGAGACAGACAAACTGTCAGACAGACAGACATTCGAAAATAGACCGAGGGAAGAGAAAGAGAAAGGGGGGAGTAATACAGAAAGAAACACAGAGATAGAGAGATAGAGACAGAGAGAGAGAAAGAGAGAGAGAGAGAGAGAGAGAGAGAGAGAGAGAGAGAGGTTGTAGAATAAGTGTAACGAAAGAAAGCACCAATTTTCCATCGCCCAACAAGTTGCCTACTTTAGGACCAATTAGTCTAAGCGCAATCAATATCTCAATTAGTATCGAGAACGAGTGAAGGTGTATGAAAGGTTTATTGCACCTCGATTACCATCCTTTACATCCTTGTACACACCTGTACAATTGGTTGACAGGCTGCCACTGATCAGTGCTCTACCATCGACTTGTTTGACGTCTCCTAAGTTTACCGGAGTTTCTTAGTCGACGCGCTGTCATGGTGTCAGATTAGGTTATTTTGCATTGTAGAGTGCCCCTCAGCTCCACCTCCCATTCTTCTTTGTTTCTTCAGGGACCTTGTGCTTGGATCCGCCCTAAAACTACCCCCTCCCTCTTTTGTCCTCAATTCCTTAGAGGGGAAGAGGTAAACAAATTATTAAAAAAAAAATAAAAATGAAACAGTCATAATTGCAACGTGGTTACCTATTTTGGTCTGTTTCCAAGAGTATTTTTAACCCTTTCGAATTTGCTGCTATTGTGAACGAAACTCGAAGTTTGTCCAGCAAAAGAGAAAATTTTGCAGTAGTTTTAGTGATAACGTACGACGATGAAAAAATGTATTGGAAAAAGGCATGACTTGCCTTTCATAGTGATAATTTGGAGTAATGAAACATGACGGTTTTTGGCTTTATGATTTATCATCAGTGTAGAATATAAAGCTCATTGAAATGCTTCAAATTTCATTGAAAATAATATCTTCTGTAATTCTGATCTAAAACTTATTTTCTTGCCATGGTGGCGACAAATCAGACGTGACTAGATGTATCGCTACAAGGAGAAAGTCGTTCAAAATTATATTGATAGCAAGTCTTTGAATGAAGCTAGAGGTTTATGAGACAAAAACAACAACAAAATTATGTAAATAATAAAAAATTTTATTCATTGGTTGTTGTAAAAACAATAATTTCGAAATTATGGTGAAAAATAATGCGTATTCAGTATCCATTGTGACGGACATCTTAACTTCAATAATACGATAAGCAGTTTTCCTTTGGCGTCGTCTTTGGTATCCCAAGTTTCTCAAAAAAAAATCTCAAGTGGTGCCTTTAGGCCCCTATATTATTCTTTTTACATAAGGATTTGGACCTAATAGTGACAAAACGTGCGATATCATAGGTGGTCCTAAACAATCTGAGAGCAAAAGTGGTCAGGCCTTTTAATCCAAGATCCACCTCAAAAATTATATCAAGCAGTTAAAGATAAAATGGTTCTAGAAATTAAATATTTTTAATGTATTCGGGATATTTTTATTGTTAGGGAACGATAGGCTAAACAGCTAATGTTTACAGCCGGCAATTAAGCTTGTTAAGGGGAAGCGACATCACAACTTCTACTCTCAATCAGAGATCGGATTAAAGCACAGCAACTATGATAAATTTGTCAGTAGGTATAAGCAACAGCAGCTTATCTGTCTGCAAGGATACTTTGAGTAAGAGAGCAGTCACTGTAACTTGTCTAAAAATCAAGAGTTCTGACACGTGCTCAAAGAAACTGTACTCTGTTTATAAATATTAATAGGAAGGCGTCAGTTAGAGCAAGGGTGTCAGAGAGCCAGGTAGACAAGAGAGAGAGAGAGAGAGAGAGAGAGAGAGAGAGAGAGAGAGAGAGAGAGAGAGAGAGAGAGAGAGAGAAAAGGGGGGGGGGAGGGAGGGAGGTAAGGAGAGCGATAGAATGGGTTAGAATCAAGCTTGAGAGCAAGAAATTGAAGAGAAGAAGAGAAGGAAGATATGGAGAGAAAGAGAGAGAGGTGGAGGTCAGAATGAGGAAGAGAGACGAAATGTAGGGCTGGCGAGAACAGGAGGTGAAGAATCGTAGATAAAGGGAGCCAACACTACGGCAAAACAGTTTAACTCTTCACTTTCCAATCTGTATTAAATCCTTCTACACGCTCATATATTAAGGCCTTGAAGGAATTCATAGCCGCTCATTTATACGAACCTGCATGATAATGAGCATTTAAAGGTATCCATAAAATATTAGAATGGGATTTTTACAAATAGAGTTAACTATTCTTGATGTAAGGCTTGGATCTGTTCTAATATACACCTAATCTTGAGTCCTCTGGCGCTCTCTTACTACACATTGTTCTAAAACAATGTTCGACCTGAAACAAGGAATTCTAAAGGTTGCAGCTTATGATTGTGTTCCTCATCTTTCCATTTTCGCTCTGTCCAATAGTGCCTTAAGTTTGATATGTACAAAGGTATGAGATCTCCGGGCTATATCAAACAAGACACAAACTTATATGCTCACAGAAAAAAAAAAGAAAATTTAATGTTCCGACTGAGAGAAATTGAGATGAAGAGGAAAAGTTACACCAAGTTAAAAAATTCCAGACCATTCTATGTCCTTGCAAACGCACATTAACCTGTTACTAGAATACAAAAAAAAAGACCGACACAAAACAGGTCTACTTTCAAGGTAATATTGCAGGAATTTATGACCTTTTATTGAGGGCTTAGCGCAGTTAGTCTGCATAGAATGATAATTATGAAAAATACACATACAGCTCATTTCCCAACTTACAGAGGACAAATTAATTAATTGGGAGTAAGATCTATTTCGTTAACTATTGCAACGCCATTACAACCTTTACAAAACAGTCCCTGAAGCCACCATGCTTCAGAGTGGTCACAGGCAGGGTTGGTTTGTTAAGATCTTTACTCACTTATTTCTGATATGATAGGTATAGTCAGCTGTATGGGATGTCAATGGCCCTCCTTTCCTTCATAAGGTGTAGCCGAAATACTGCCCCGCTTTTGTTTTATTTCCTTATCCTGGTCTTGTAGAAACCACACGTAAGGCAAGCGTGCCTCTGATGATAAACTAAATGTATTACATCTTTCATGAGTTCTGTAAGAAAAAGACTAGAATAAAAAATCGGCAATTAAAAAACTTCAATATAATAACAACGATAATTATGATAAGGATTATGATGATGACAATAATAATAATAATAATAATAATAATAATAATAATAATAATAATAATAATAATAATAATAATAATAATAATAATAATAATAATAATAATAATAATAGTAATAATAAACCTCCCAACGTAAAGATTTCAAAGACAGCACAGTCATCTTAATATAATTTTCAGCCATTTTGTGGTTAAATTTATTTAACGGAATTTTGTTGCCCTAGGAATTGACAGAAAATGTCTAGAAGCCCTGCTTGATGCACATGCCAGCGGTAACTATGGAATTAACATCAATAAGGCTTTTTATGGCTAACTGAATAAGCTATTTGAATGGTAAGGTATATTTCTTGTGTGTTTGTGTGAGTGTGTGTTTTCCTTCATGGCTTTCAAAACCCAACCACAGAGATGGCTCTTGTCTAGCCTGACTAGGACTGTCTAACAGAATGCGTCCAAAGATGTTTCTATTTAGTCAGTGTTGAAGTAGCTACATACATGTACCTAACTCAGATCTTCGCATTTTTAATCGTGACAGCAAGATTAGCGAGAAGAAAGTAGGAATTAAGTCGGCCTCTTGAGTCTCATCACTCACTGTGTTATCTGACGGGATCTCTCAAAGGCTGCTCACTCTCAAACACACAGTGACACACTTACTAAAGCTCTTGAGATAGTCCGAAACTCTCTCTCTCGCTGTCTCTCTCTCTCTCTCTCTCTCTCTCTCTCTCTCTCTCTCTCTCTCTCTCTCTCTCTCTCTCTCTCTCTCTCTCTCTCTCTCTCTCTCTCTCTCTCTCTCTTTCTCTCTCTCTTTCATACTTTCATCAAACTTATTCGGTACGTACTTCATGCCCTTTCTCTTCGTCACTTTCTCAATCTCTCTCTTTGTCTTCTCTCTCTCTCTCTCTCTCTCTCTCTCTCTCTCTCTCTCTCTCTCTCTCTCTCTCTCTCTCTCTCTCTCACTCTCTCTTTCTTTCTCTCTCTTTCTCTCTCTCTTTCACACTTTCAAACTTATTAGGTACGTATTTCATGCCCTTTTTCTCCGTCACTTTCTCGTTCTCTCTCTTTATCTTCTCTCTCTCTCTCTCTCTCTCTCTCTCTCTCTCTCTCTCTCTCTCTCTCTCTCTCTCTCTCTCTCTCTCTCTCTCTCTTTCACACTTTCAAACTTATTAGGTACGTATTTCACGCCCTTTCTCTACGTCACTTTATCGTTCTCTCTCTTTGTCTTCTCTCTCTCTCTCTCTCTCTCTCTCTCTCTCTCTCTCTCTCTCTCTCTCTCTCTCTCTCTCTCTCTCTCTCTCTTTCTCTCTCTATCTATCTCTCTCTCCTTCTCTCTCTCCCTATCTTGTATAATGGTTCCTCTTTATCTCTCTAGAAATTTACAGAAATATATGTACCAATAGAAATTTAAAAATTGTTGTTTAAGGACATTTAGGGATAATTCTCAGAGTCTTTCTCAAGGTTTATAACTAATAACAATCGTTTCTGTTTTGCTTCGGTACAAAACTATCCTGCGAGGAACGTTTCAAGGCAATCTGAATAAAACAATCGGTTTTAAAGATTTAAGCATACTGAGAAAAGAATTATGCATCTAAAACTTTTTTTTTTCAAATTTAAACTGTGCTGAAATATTTGAATCTTTAATTTTCTTTACCTTTTTTTTTTCCTTTGGCTCGTTTCTATTAAATTTTGTCCTTTGACTTTGGTCGAATTTTGTCTGACTTTGACCTTTTTTTATATTGCCGCCTTTAGGTTGAACCGAGGCGGTACAAAATACTTTATACATGATTTATTTTTCACTAGAGTTTTTATCATGTTGTCCTTCACTCCTAATTCAGTTAAACGGTTATTCTCATATTAGAAATAACGGCATTTCTGACTGCTTTTCTTTCTCCCTAGCAAGATGTCAGAGGAGACTTGTAATATTGGTAACATTTAGCCGGCCTGCTAATATAAGAGGTCATTAGACCTGATTTTCTGTCTTCCTGACCGGTTTAACCATAAGATATTTTTGGAGGCAGTTACGCCCATAACCTTGGCAATTCTTTGTTTCAAGTTAATAGCCTCTGGTGTCTGTAGGGCTGACATTAAGTTTGTTACCGATGTTGATCAACATTACATCGTATTGTGCTCTATTTTCTTGGACTTTTTTCCCCACTGCTCTTTATTTTATTGTTGACCTTTTCAGATGTCGCACGTAAGAACATCACTGCTTTAATGCAAAGCTATTCCACTTACATCTCAAACTTGAAGTAGTGAAGTGGGTGTGTGCGTGTAGAGAGATCTCCGAATAGCATTTCATCCATTCGACAAGCTTAGAAGACTTACAATATCGCAAAGTAACGGGTGTGTAATCAGTGATTAAGCACACCGTTCCACTATGGCTTGTGTATCAAAATTTCTTTAAGCCACCAGCACTCACACACAACGGATTACGTACTATTTTTGGTAGAATATTACCGGCCACTTGTTGCATTATACTATTCAAATTTTTAAATGATAGATAAATAATCTTTCTCAAACGTGCCATGGGTTCAAAGAGCTCCTTGGCCTTGTTTGTTCTTCTAACTGTGACGGGGATATCGAAATCTTCCTACTACGAACCAGGCTTTGGATATGTTAATGACCCAGGAGATGTATTTGATTATGATTACAATGATTATAAGTTCGAAGGTGAGCCAAACTTTAAGAAAAATTGAGAGGATATCAAATTTTCCATCCCATGTAAAATCACCTGTATAATTATGTGAAAGTTTCATTTTGTAAAATATGCGTTAATTAAGATAAAATATGAAAAAATAAACGGAAGTGCAGCCAGTCAGATGATTTATACTCAAACATCATCAAAAAGTCATCTTGTAATTAGATAGGGAAAAAACCTGTGTTGAGCTAAAAAAAAATATACCTAGAGATTATAATTATGACGTGATAATATTTGAATTCTCAGCAATAGAGTAATTAATTTTTTTAAACAGTGACTTTTAAGATGTCATAAAAATAGGTTTTAAGTTATCATGTTTTAACCAATATCTTCCACTTTTACTTACGGATGCAACCATATAAATAATGCTTTATACTCGCTTGAATAGCACTAGATCTAAGAAGCTAGTCTACTGTTCGCAAGTTGAGAAGCAATGTAAAATTGTTACAAAAATACTTCTCTTTTTTATGAGCACCGGATAAAAATAATCATCATCAAAGCTGTTAAGAGTGAAACACTTCAATGTTTAGAATTTCTTTGGTAAATAAGTTTCAAATTGTTTTAGTAATTCGAAATACTTGCCTTAAAAACATTATTATTTATTACCATTAAACATTATGATTATATTTCTTCAGAGGAGATACAGAAAGAGATTCCATGTTCACCTCCACCGGAAGTGGCTAACGGAGAAACAATTGTCTGGGGTGAAGGTCTTTTGTTGGAATACAGGTAAGATTCCATGTTACTCTAATAAGAAAGCCACTCCTAATCGAGCTTTAACTTTACTTCTTAAAAAAAAAAATAATAATGTTTTTCCTCAATTTTGCTTCACACAAATTTAGATTATTTAAAAATGTTGTTTTACAAAAACTTATCACAAAAATACAGTTGTGTAATAGATTGAGTAGCTTTGTCTATCGGTTAGGAAATGTGTTGCCTTAGAAAAAACGAATAGCGTGAATCTTAGAAGACTAAGAATTGAATGTGATATGAAAGGGTTTTTTTTTCTTTTAGAAGAGAGTCAATGCTACCATTCATTGCCTTTTTTAATTGATGGATATCTTTATTTTCTTTTAATTTCCTTCGCATTCAGCGCATTATTTGTAAGAGCTAACTGCTGATTTTTTTTTTTTAATTCTTAATCATTTTTTTTATTCAGAGGTTTTTACAACAGACAAAGAAACAACTTACAGAACGGTAATTTAGAAGAGTTAATTCCTTTCATATTGTGATGGTTTAAAGAACAGTTTTGTTCGAGTATAAGATTAAGCGTCTGTAATTGATATTGTGTTTGAAACATACCGATCAATCGATTAATGATCGGAAGGAAGGCACGCAGATACTGTTTTTTTCTTAATCTTCTCTCTCTCTTTGTTGTTGTTGTTGTTGTTGTTGTTGTTGCAGAGATATTTACTGTCTCAATACATAATGTTGCATAGTAAATCGAAGAATTCTTCTTCTTTGTCAGTATTATGACCTCGCAAGAAAACATGTCCACAGTTGCGATATATTCGTTTGCGTACATAAATTACGAGTAGCATGTCAATATAACGGTAACGAAGAGCTGGTTTTCACCCCCTGGAAAGCCGTTGAATCGATTCGTTTCATTTCGTGATCAAACCCTTCAATGTTCATACCTAGTACACTTTTCAAGAGGGAGCGAGAAAAAATAAGTCCAAAGCAAGGGGGGGGAAACGAGAAAAGAATGAGGGAAATTAACTAACTCTGTACTTTTCTGATCTACTTAAAGATTTTACGTAATTTTACCTAGAGACTTATTTGTACGACTCAGATGAAAACAGATAAATTATGGCAACTTAATTTTTTAAGATCATGCGCTTGACATTCAATTCATAAAGCATAATTCGTATTCTTCCCCCCTTGTTTAATCTATTTATTTTTTCGCTGTACCCTAATCCAACCCCACAGGTGTAAGCCAGACTTCTTCCCTGTCGGGATCACTCACGGTGCCTGTGACCTGAGCACCGGCAGGTGGACCATAGGGCCGCCGGTCTGCGCTGGTGAGTTTTGGAGATCCTGGAGTTAGTGACTGTCCCTGTGGAATATTGCAGAAAGAAAAAGATTTTTTTAATTATAATATTATTATTATTATTATTATTATTATTATTATTATTATTATTATTATTATTATTATTATTATTATTATTATTATTATTATTATTATTATTATTATTATTATCATCATCATCATCATTATTATTATTATTATTATTATTATTATTATTATTATTATTATTATTATTATTATTATTATTATTATTATTATTATTATTATTATTATTATTATCATAGAGATAACACCCATTTGAAAATTTTGAAGTTGAGATTGAAGTGTTTTTTGTTTTGTTTGTTTTTTTGTTTTTTGTTTTTGTTTTTTTTGTTTCTTTTTTTTTTTTTCAAAAGATGATTGCACCACATGTTTGCCTCAAACTAAAGAGGAAAAAAGTGTTAGTACAGCTTTGGATTTATGTCCATTTAGTGGATAAACACACATTTGAATTTAAAGAAAATAATTGTAATTGATTCAACATTTTAAAATAAAAACAAAACAAAAAAAGAAACAATACAATTATAAAAAAAATATTGTTTTAGCTGATTCTCCTCAAGATATAACAATTAGTTTATTCCATCCATAGTTAGATGGAACAATAAAATATTCTAGACGCTGTAGTAAAGACAAACAAAAAAGAAATTTAGTGAAAATAGGAAAAAAAAAAGTTTTACACAAGTATGCCTACATTTCAACCGCACACAAAATTAATTCTAAAGCTTTGAAAAATACCTTATGTCGCTATAAGTATGTCTGAAGGGGTTTTGTCAGGCTTCAACAATCGGCATATAAATTGAGATAGTTTGATATCACAGGTTCCAGGTTCCATTATTTTGAAGTCGAAGAGTCACCCCTGCGCTGATATAATGTATTATGTACGTTGGTTTGTTCATCAAAAAATTTTGACAGAAATAAATGATGAGAAGTTTACAGCTAAACTTTTGACATTGTCAGGGTTTTGTGTTTTTTATTTCCATGAGCACATCATTTTTGGTAGTTAAATCCATTGAGAAGCTCTATAAAAGATTATCCTTAATGTATCGTGTCGATCTGACTCCTGAGTTAGAGATGGAAGATCACATTATTTAAAATGAGATATATCAACACAAAGTTCTATCTCCCCAAGGTGATTATGTGTTAACATGGGTAAGGTGAAAAAAAACACATAAAAAGGCCAAATACTCGTAAACATCACAAAGTTTGCACAAATTCCCTTTTAGAAGAGCTATGGCAGACTTCAACAAAAGAAGTTCAAGTCTGCCTTTACAAATCATTGCTGGAGAGCTCTATCTTAATCAGTGCCAAAATCTTTGAATAAATGAGATCAACACATTCAGACAACGCGAATCTTTGAATACGTATTCGAATGTTGTGTTATTAATAAGATCTCGATTTAATGACTTTACGAACTGCTCAAAGAACTGCAATGTTTTATTTTCGAATAATATTCTTCGTGAAACTAAGGATACTAAAAATTCCTTAAAGAAAGGGCTTTACCTGATTACATCCCCTTATTACATCCGTGACCCCTGAATTTGTCTTTTCTTTTTTTCTTTTTTTTTTTTTTTTTGTTCAATCTCAGAGAGCGGTTGTCCAGAGCTAACCGCCCCCAATCACGGCGTTGTCAATCTGGATGTCAGTGGCGGCATAGCAACCTTTGTTTGCCGGTAGGTCGGAGCCATCTTTTGAACCAGTTCCATTCCGGTTCAAATGATTACGTAACTTTTTTTCATAAATACTCAGATCAGTAATGGTTAATGAAAATCCTACGTACCATTCTTTTAAAAAAAATTGATCTGGTGTGACTATTACTTGTCTAATGAGAAAAAAGAGGGTAAATTCATAGTTTTATGTAAATCAAAGTTGCCGGTGATAATATTGGAACTGTCTTCAAAACGATTTTATCTCAATACTTGTACATTTCTGGATCGAAGATATCTGTTCTGCATATTGCCCGTTTACTTTTATGTTTTTGCGAAGTTAGGAAAGTTACGGTAGTTATAAACTAGCTTTGAGTATAATTTGTTTTCATACCAAAATGTAAAGAGAAACAACAACAAAATTAAAACAAGAATAAATTGACTAGAGAAAGCAATGTTAAAAAATAAAAAAATAAAAACGTAGAATATAGCTTTTCATATAACTTGTTTATTTATTCACCTGTGTAACATGCTTTTTTCCAGACAAGGTTATTTTCTGTTGGGAGATGAGATCTTAATTTGTGAACAAGGCCAGTGGAAGGGAATCTTTCCGTTATGTGCAGGTATCAAAAGTTTTATATTACGGTAATCGGCAATGGTGTAAGTTATGGAGATTAATATTAGGCATAACGATAGGCATATATATATTTATAGATAGATAGATAGATAGATAGGCAGACAGTCGGATATATACAGTGTATATAGATAGATAGAGAGTTAGATAGATTAATCATTTGATTTATAGACTAATTGATAGATTAATTTAATGACTGCTGATTGATTGATGAAATGATTGATTGATTGATTGATTGATTGGGAAAGATAGATAGATTAGTGGATTGATCGATAACATAATTAGATTGATAGATAAAATGGTCAAAGTAAGATTGATGGATAAATCGCTTTACATGTCGAATGACTTGATTAATGAACAGATTAGATAGACGGGTAAACAACTAGCTTATTACACTAAATACTTTTTTGGCCATTTTCTTTTTTCCTTACTCAGTAACTCCTCAACCCAATAAGAGGACCAAAACCCGTGAGAGAAAGCCTAAAAAAGACAACGGACAAGGCTCAGAGTTTTCCTTGGAATCATCGGATGAGACTTGTTTCTACAACGCGGTAATTTTTTTTTCCTCGGATTATAAGATAATTCATATTTTTGTTTTCCCTTGTTTTTCGCTATTTTGTTTTGTTATATTTATAGTAGTTTGGGTTTAAACTTTTACATATGTCTTTCGGGAATTTTTTATTATGTTTAGTTGATTGAGTACCTTCAGTAGGTGGGACAAAGAAATTATCTTCCAGCTAGTGGATTTAGTTAATATTTTCAATTTTATTTTCCACACTATCAGTACTGGCGACGCTTCTTGAGTAGGACTTGTTCTCGAAGGATTTTAACCATCAGAGGATGTTGTTCAAGTCCCATTCTTTTAGCTACATTTACCTAGGGAAGGCTAACATGAAAAATGAAAGAACTAATTTAACTGCGTCTATCTGCGAGAATGCAAAGTCGGATAACACTGGATATATTATAATTTTCTGCAAGGAAACCAATTAATGGAGATAATAATTTATTAATATCGTTACTGCTACTATGAATGAAAGCACAACTTCTACCCTTTCTTCCTCATCTGTTAAAAAAGGATTAAATCAGGTAAGATTGCACTAAAAATAAAGAAAACAACCTATTTTTCTATTTTTTTTTACTCACCACTTGCAATAATCATTATATCCAGACTACATTGTTTTAATCTTGTAATTGCAAAATAACGAAAAGAATTCTTAGGAAGTCTAGAGGTTGATAAAAAACCTGACCTGATGCGTCAATACCAGTAACATTTAACAGATATACTTGACCTGTCAGTTATGCACGAACTAGACTCTGGTCTATTGCAAGCAGTGCTCATTCACACATAGCGTGGAGTGGGAAAATAATTATAATCTCTTGCAGAACCTTTGCCGAGAAAACATCTTTGAGACAAAGTTCAGGATTTGAACCGGGACGTAACAAAAACAAGTCTCAGACCTTAACCTCTGTAAGCCTCCATTCTACAGTTATGGAGTCGGCAACATTGGCTTTTTCCGTGACCTTTATCTTCTACACCTTCCCATTCATTTTTTATTTTATTTTTCTTTTGGCCAATAAATTATCTCTACTTACAGCTATATACCCCTGAATTTTTAATCTTTGTCAGCAATGACAATGTTGTGGACAACTTAATCTAAATTCAAGTGATTTTCTTTTTTATTCATTTCGCTGGCACATACTCATATCTCTCCTTGTGATTTAATAACTAGTTTGTCTTTCATCTTCCTTGTTGTCCGATTTGCTCCTAATCACGTTACTTACTGTTCGTTTCTACAGAAATATTAAACAAACTTAAAACGTCTGTCCACCTAACTCCTATTCCTCCGAAAAACTATTTCAAATGTCAATTTAGACTTTGACTCTAAAAACTTGATAAAAATCCTATTAACAAGTTTGAGGCAAGCCACTTTAACATTTCATCTCCTTTAAAATCTTCCATCAAACAAGCAAAAATTGTGAAGTAGGAAACAAACGTTAGATAAGAAGTCTTTATTTTGTGAATTTGATTTAGACCTTGTGAATAGGTTTGGCAAACACAATAATCACGAAATTTCTTTTTGATTTTAAGCCATCGTATTGGTCTTTGCAAGGGAAGCAACGCAGCATTACCTAAATCAACCAAGAAAGAGAGATTTTACTTCCCCTTCGAAGATTCTTCGTCAAAGGGAACTAATAATTTAAATTTTATTGTTGTCTCTCTTCAATCAGCATTATTAGTACAGTAACTTGTCAAGCAGCTGGATCTTGAACTAGTTTGAGTCTAGTAAAATTCGCAAGTGGTCTTTTTCCAATCCTTTTTTTCCTTTAAACGAGTATGGCTGAATACGCTGATATCCAATGACGTTGCTCAACCGCTAGTATTACTTTTAAGAGAAAGAGGAAGTGGAGTGGCAAGTAGTGAGTTTAAGGTATATGGCTACCATTTAGACAATTAAAAAATATAAAGAGTCTGTAAATAGATAAAGCAACACTGTGCTTTTTTTTTTCGCGCATTTACAAGGCGCTCGACAAATGTAATGGAGACGAAGAATTAGACACAACTTTGATATTACTTAAGTAATAATAGCGGATTCAGATAAGCCATGATAGATTTGAATGTTGAGAGTTGACTAGCGAATTCTTATATTTCAGCTAAGGTATCCGATTTATGCAGGTTACGGATGATTCTGTTCAAAAGCAGCATTTTTTGATGGAATTACGAGATGAAGTTGAGCATTAAAAAAAGGTGTTGAGATTTCTTACGACATTAATTTTATTCTTTTCCTCTAGTCAACACATTACACCCGGGAATTTATAGTAAGATATAGTAAACTCCCTATACGCACTCATCCTCACCGAAATGAGGAATTGCCTCTAACCTATCATGCATTGATATAGGATTACATTGTTACTGATTATAAACAACTAAATCTAGATACAACACAGGAAACAAATAGCTAATTCTATACACTCCAAATCTAGTTTTAAACTTTTAAACGCTCATTGTCATGGTATATAGATACAAACAAAAAATTACCAAAAAGGTGCGCTTCTTTGGGAGAATTCATAGCTGTTCATTTATTCTCACGTACATTATAATGATTCTATGAAAGATTGAGATTTTACAAACTAAGCAAACTACTGGCACTCTTTTAGTCGGCGATGCTTTAACTTATTTTAGTTTACTGCCGCAGTTGTGCCAAGGGACTCGTGTTTTCTAATTCTAACTATGACGTTTTCATTTACAGTCTTTTGTGTGTTTGCAGTTGTAAAAAGACGAGATAGACAAGGAATAGAAAAAAAAATTATAATTATTGTTTGATTCTATTCAAGTGAAAGAGTACTATTTTATGTGAGAAAAAAATTTGATTGAGCCATCCCCTGTAAATCACAGGTCACCACAGTAGTTAACTGACCAGAAAACGTGTCTACTTGTTTAACTGACCAAGTACTATAAAGCGCCTGTGGCGATCAAAATTCGGCGTCTCAAATTCAATGTAATCAGCCAGTAGCAATAGCAATCGGAAAGTTAACTTTAAGATAACCGAAAAGATATTTTTAATCTAGTTTCGTGGAAGTAAAAAAAAACAAAGAAAACAAGGCATTCTTTCATTTACAGTCGATTACACACTCCCACATCTGAACTGAGTGAGGAAAATTAAAAGATATCCTGTGGAGTAAAACACCGAAACTTGCAGAATTGAATAATAATCCTAAAAGTCCAACAGCACAGTATAAATTACTGAACTACCCATCTACTTCCAAGCTATCAGTAAAACAGTAACTGTTATAAAACGAAGTCAAGGAAAAGAGAAGTAAAACGTATCGCTCATAAATTGTCTTAATACCGATTGATGCCCTTTGCCTTTAAAAAAAACCGTAACGATTTTGATCTGTTACAGAAGAGCTTTTTCATAAGTATTACTTTTTCTTTTAAACCTTAAATGGTGAAAATCTTAACCCCAACCATTGTGATCATTATCACTCTGTGTCACATTATCACCAACAGCATCACCTCTACTATCATTATCTTTATCATTTTTATCATAATCGTCATCATTATTATCAACATTCCCATCACCATCCTCAATGTCTGCAATTTCCACATTATTCTCCAGTGGTTATAACCAAATCATAGTTACAATCACCGCCATCGTCTTCATAATCGCAACCATCAATGTTATAATAATAATAATAATAATAATAATAATAATAATAATAATAATAATAATAATAATAATAATAATAATAATGATAATGATGATGATGATGATGATCCTTGTCATTATCATTATCATCATCATCATCATCATTTTCACACTAAGCAGCATTACTCTTACTGCATACAGAGGTGTGACAAGGGTAAGCTAAATGTACCAATCCAGGAGATTAACATTATTAAACTTGGAGCAACCGCATAAAACTGTTTTTTAAGATCAATAACCATAGCACATAGATTTCCAGACCTAAAATATGTCTAAACGTGTCAAACAGTATGGCCATTCATTTTGATCATTGTATTTGGTTATTTGGAGATTATCATTATTGATATTAATATTCGGAGAAAACGGACAGCATATCAATAGGGAAAGCTAAATGGCTGTAACACCCTGCGAACATTCAGCGAAATGTTAAAACAAAACAGACGGAATTAAAAAATAAAAAAAAGAAGACAATCTCCAGAGCCAAAACCGATCCAAAAAGACTTGTTGTTGTCAGAAAATTTTTACATAATTATTGTAATTTTAAGGCAGCCCGCAAAAGTTGAAACCTAAAGCATAATGTAGTAATGACTAACAAAAATTAAAAGATAAGCCCAACAGTTATTAAGAAAAAAATGAAAAGAATCAACATTTTTCTGCATCAAAAAAGAAAAAGAAAAGAAAAGAAAAAAAAGAGCGAGATCAAGGTTGTTCTTGGTTATTGAAGTTTTCAACTGCATGAGCAAAGTGATGGCACATAATTTAAACTGGGATCATCAAATGCATATGAAGTTTATGATGCGTTTTAGCCTATGCCAAAAACATTAGATTTAAATCGTCATTAAGTTATTTTACGGTTGCTAATATTGTCCATGATGAGCACAAACTGTTTAACCTGTTTAGCATTGCACACTTAGTTTATACAACGGAATGAAACTTAGTTTCGGGACATGCATGTATCAAAGGAGAGAACGAAAATCCGTGTGGTCTTTGTAAATTTATAAATAAAGGCTTTGATGAGGCAATAAAAGACGAGACTGAGTTCAGGTTTCTCAACGTGATATCCTCTATATCGCCATTATTCGTGTCATCGGCGTCATTAATCCTTGAATCATAATTATCAGCATCCTCTTCATTTTTCAAAAACTCTAACAGATTTCAAAGCTTTTATCTACATTATCTTTGCAATTTCCACCACCTGGTTCATTCTACACCCATGTCCAGGTCAGTCCCCCTGTTATCGCCAACGCAGTCGTGAACACCGAGTACGAGGTGAACCGTCGTCTGCATCGTTACGTCATGGTGGCCACCTACACCTGTATGGGTGGCTTCCGCCTGCGCGATCCGGACGTTACGCAGCTTTTCTGTCGCTCCATGGTGTGGGGAGCAGACGCCTGGCCCGACTGTATTGCAGGTGAGTTTTTCGATGCAGATTCAAACAAGAGCGTGGTGGAGACGTTTGATGAGAGAGTGGGCAAAAGGAAGCGAGAGATAGAGAGAGCAGTTGAGAGCGGAAAAGAGAGAGATATAGATGAACAGAGAGTTCGTGAGAGAGAGAGAGAGAGAGAGAGAGAGAGAGAGAGAGAGAGAGAGAGAGAGAGAGAGAGAGTTAGAAAGCCAGCAAAATAGATACCGTAATATTAAAAATAGCACTGCATTCCTCCTTATAATAATTTACTCTTCTTAAATTCATATTGTCTTCTTTCTCCTGTTCTTCCCCTTTTCCTTTTTATCTCCATTTTCCTTTCAATTTCCACTCCTTACTTCCTCTCTTCCTTTTTATGCAATCTTATCATCACCACTAATGCCACTATCATAATCTTCACTGTGATCATCATTATCAATATCACCGTCATTATCATCGTAATCCTCATCATTATCATCATCATCCGCTGCAGAAGCAACGGCAGCACCAAAATCATCGCCATCTTTATCATTCTTTTTTCTCCATTTTCTTAATCTCAATATCTTCATGATCCAATGTAACAACCCTCAGATCGAATATTGTAAATGTATAAGCAGGCGGTAAGAAGAAGCTTTAAAAAATCATTCACCATTATCACCCTTACTATTGTTTTAGATTTGGAAAGTTTCCGAAGTTTTTATTCCTCGGATAACTTTCATACCTTTGTACATAGATTTAATATCGCTCTACTTTCCTTTCCTTTTATTTCCTCTTACGTGTGTCCCCAGAGGATGACCTGTGTGAGATAGACAACGGGGGCTGTGACCACTACTGCACTCCTCAAGGGAAAAACCGCTACGCTTGTTCTTGTAAGGAGGGCTACAATTTGGCCAGTGACGCCAAGACTTGCAAAGGTAAACTTTTACCCTCAATACTCTTTACATTGAGATAAGTTACAAATTGGCCTCTGACATTACATTTTATTGTGTGGGTTATGATTTCTGCGTTAGTTGGAGGTGATGAGATATTAAGGTGAAAGCATACTAGAGCTGTCATGCAACGGACAGCCCGTAACAGCAGGCATCACTTGATAGGACAGTCTACTTCCGTTTGCAATAGCAGACTCGGGTCGGACCCACAAGACATCCTTGCCATATGCGCGACATCCTATGGATTACAGTCCTGTCATAAAACTTGGTCTGTGTCGGCCAGGGTGCCATCTTGTATCGCTCCTCGATTCAATACTTTATACTCAAATCTCTAGGGGAAAAAAAGCAAGGCCAGAAAAGCAAAAAAATCACTTCATTTTGCCTAAGCTATTACTAAGACTTGTTTTAAATAAAAAAAATAATTAGGAATCTAAGGTTATTTATTGAAAAACTTGTGAATTTGGTCGGGCGTGTAACTCCCAGTACTTACCTACCTTGGCCGCCGATCTAGATCTAGATAAACTATCGGTCAGTGGTGTTCACATGACGCACGCTTTGGCGCTAGTGTCGATCGAGCCCAACATCACAAGTGACAGCTGACCATGTAGGTTGGGTGCGCATATCACAATTCAAGTGATGGCTGGCTGTCCGTCATAGGAAAGCCCTGATCTGCGCTGAACCTTATAGCCTTCCTCGAGACCTAACACTGCCCTTGGCAAATCTTGGATTTGAGTGACGTACCTCCTGGTTCCAAATATCAATGTCTACACTTGGACCATTTCGCTACATCTTTCTAACGCTCATTTTTTACGTTTTCTCAATAAACCACTCAGTTGACTCGCCCTAGATTTAAATAATTTTCAAATTCTGAGCATAATCTGCATGCATAATTTACTTAAGACATTGATAAAACAAATTACCAAGCACAGTGAATGACGCTCTAGATTTCAAACTTTTTTTTTAGAATTGCATTAATTTTCATAAGGATATGGTCAACAAGTTCAGATAACATTGAATCTTTATCGAAGGGTAATAAGCTCCTTTAATCAAAGAATGAAGACTTGATCGTGTAGAAATGGAGTTCGGAATCCAATATCGGCCAAGGCGTTTCTCTTGATGATATTCCTTGGGAAACTTGAAGAGCGCAAAACCAAACAAAGAACACAAGTTTAAGATTCCAGAAATACCGAGCTCATCATTTTTGTGTTGATCAAGTCGCTATAACTCGATGATTACACCAAGCTTAAGAAGGACACATTTAACTGAAACCAATGATTATTGATATAGTGCCAGTCACTATGTGTAGACATCTATTATAAAAAAAAAAAAAGTAACAGGATGTCCAAAAATGTCTAGAGCTCTTTAGATCGTATTTTTAGCTTCTAAAAATTTAAAATAAATTTTTGTTGTATTTTTACTCGGTTTAGTAAGATGGAGAATCGGTTTTACGGATACTATTTTATTATGTATGATGCACATTTTCTCATTTTCTGAAGTCCAATGTGAGGGTCTTTTCAACATTATGGGTTTCTCTCTCTCTCTCTCTCTCTCTCTCTCTCTCTCTCTCTCTCTCTCTCTCTCTCTCTCTCTCTCTCTCTCTCTCTCTCTCTCTCTCTCTCTCTCTCTCTCTCTCTCTCTCTCTCTCTCTCTCTCTCTCTCTCTCTTTCTCCTTTTCTCTATAACCCTCTCCTTTTCTTTCTCTTTATTTCTTTATCTCTCTTTAAAACTCTATCTATTTATATATCTTTCTTTTTTTCTCACTCCTTCTATTTATCCCTCTTTGAATGGATCATCATTCTGCCTGTTGTATATTTCTTTCACTTATTCATTGTCTTTGCCTCTCCCTCCATCTCTCTTTCTCTCTTGCTCTCTCTCTCTCTCTCTCTCTCTCTCTCTCTCTCTCTCTCTCTCTCTCTCTCTCTCTCTCTCTCTCTTTCTCTCTTCCTTTTTCTACCCTAGATCCTTCCCATCCATCTACACGAACACATTTCCCCCTCACCCCCCTACCCATTCCTAAGACGCCAACGAATGCGCCATAGATAACGGAGGCTGCGAACAGGAATGTTTCAACACCCTCGGCAGCTTCTTCTGCTCATGTCGCGACGGTTTCGTCCCGAAAGACACGTCCTGCATTGGTGAGTAGCTTCAACAGCTAAAACTGTCCCTGTGTAGCTTTAATAGCCTCAACTGTCCCTGCGCAGTTTCAACAGCTAAAACTGTCCCTGTGTAGCTTCAACAGCTAAAACTGTCCCTGTGTAGCTTTCATAGCCTCAACTGTCCCTGCGCAGTTTCAATAGCTTAAACTGTCCCTGTGTGGCTTCATCAGCTAAAACTGTCCCTGTGTAGCTTCAATAGCTTAAACTGTCCCTGTGTAGCTTCAATAGCCTAAACTGTCCCTGTGCAGTTTCAATAGCTTAAACTGTCCCTGTGTGGCTTCATCAGCTAAAACTGTCCCTGTGTAGCTTCAATAGCTTAAACTCTCCCTGTGTAGCTTCAACAGCTAAAACTGTCCCTGAGTTAGTAATTTCAGCAGCTAAACCGTCTCCTGAGTAGCTACAACAGATAAAACTGTCTCTAAGTAAGTAGCTTCAACAGCTAAAAGGCCCTGAGTAAGTAGCTTCAACAGTTAAAACTGTCCCTGAGTATTAACTTCAACTGATAAAACAGTCCCTGAGTAGATTCAGCAGCTAAAACTGTCCTTGAGTAGCTTCAACAGCTAAAACTGTCCCTGAGTAAGTAACTTCAACAGATAAAACTGTCCCTGAGTAGATTCAGCAGCCAAAATTATCCCTGAGTAGCTTCAACAGCAACAGCTAAAACTGTCCCTGTGAGTAGCTTCAACAGCTAAAACTGTCTCTGAATAAGTAGCTTTAACAGCTAAAACACCCCTGAGTAGATTCAAAAGTTAAAACTGTCCCTGAGTTTTAACAGCTAAAACTGTCCCAGAGTAAATTCAGCAGATAAGAGTGTCCCTGAGTAGCTTTAACAGCTAAAACTATCCCTGGGTAGCTTCATCAGTTAAAACTGTTCCTGAGTAAGTAGCTTCAACAGCTAAAACTGTCCCTGAGTAAGTAGCTTCAACAGCTAAAAGTGTCACTGCGAGTAGCTTCAACAGCTAAAACTGTCCCTGAGTTATTTCAAAATCTAAAACTGTCCCTGAGTAGCTTCAACAGCTAAAACTGTCCCTGAGTAAGTAGCTTCAACAGCTAAAACTGTCCCTGAGTAAGTAGCTTCAACAGCTTAAACTGTACCCATTATTGGAGGAAGTTTTAAGTTTTACCCAGCATGAACCCTCTTTGTTTCAGCATTTTTTTTTTAAATCCTTTTCCTACATTTTGCACGGTTTTGTTTTCTTTCTATGTCTCGTCAATCAAGCCATTTAATATTTTTTCATAGATTCGTTTTTTTTTTAATAAGCGCCTTTCGAAAAAAGAGTCTTGTAAGTTTCTTATACATTTTTTATCCGTTTCTTGAGGTTTGTGGGTAATTGTAAATGCATGATATTATACTACTTACCTTTTTAATAATTGGCGTAGTTTTTTTTTTGGTTTTTTTATGGTTTTTCAATATTTTATTGCATACAATTTTGTTTTTGTAGTTGCATTTAAACAGTCTATTTTAACCCCTTTCCATTATTGTGCCTTTATCCATTTATCAATTTAAATTCATTAAAAGAAATATAAAATTTGAGGTTTCATTTTTTTAATTATCGTTGCGAAAAAGCAGTCAAATTTAAAAAAAGTTATTTCCACTATTTTCTATACTACAAACTTGCTTCATATGTAGCCTTCATCCTCCACGTAAAGGGGAAAGTAGGCAACATCATAATCATCACCCTGATAGTGGTGATAAGTGTACAAAAGAAGTACAAAAACAACAAGAAAAAAGAACAAGAACAAGAATAAAAACAATATGAAGAAGAACAAGAACAATAGCAAGTAAAAAAAAAAAAGACCAAGAATTAAAACAAAATCAAATAGAACAAGAATAAAAGTGAGAACAAGAAGAACAGCGACAAGACCAAAAACGAAATGAACATAAGTAATAGGACAAGAAAGACAGCAATTTATTAGTAAAAAAAAGTAAAACTATGATATGGTAAGAACAATTTATTAGTAAAAAAGCAAAACTATGATATGGTAAGAATGATCTCATCTTTATACTCTTTCAAAAGTAAACTACCTAGTGACCCGGTGATTGTTCTGCCCAAATACCGGGCACGTTTGTGACAAAACATTGTTTCAGTGTTTCACAACAGAAAAATTTCAGAACTTACCTCAAGCCACAACCTTCAAAATTTTACGTTTCATAAATATGACTGTGCGAAATCTTGATTGTCATATCACAGAGTGGCCTTCCGATTTTTTTCTTCTTTTTTTTTTGGAGGAGGCTGTGTGACAGCTTTCATAATGGATACTTTGGAAACATTCTTTATCACCGTCAATCGGTATTTTACTACAGTTATCGTAAATTTAAAAATCTTTGGTCGGGACTGCTAGATTTTCATATTTGTTTTTGTCTCCTTTTTGTTGGTGTTGTTGTTTTTCTTTAGAGTGAAGGGTGTCTTTTTATGTTGTTGTGGGTTTTTTTTTTTTCTTTGTTTTGCTTTGTGGGGGGAGGGGTGTCTCTCATTGCTACTCTTTGAAGTTTGCGAGATAACTGAAACACTTACCAAATTCAATTGCGAAATTTGAGAGGTTCGTTGCATCATGCTTATAAAAAGCGCTCAAGGTGAAGTGAGCCTGGTCAAACTGCATTGAGCTCAAATAAAGATCGAATTAATGATAATTATGGAGCCACAGTATAATCGGTCATGGACGATGTTACAGGCCGACAAAAAGCTTTCGAAGATTCAGTGGCGATAAAAATCATAAATTCATTGGACCTGGTCTTTATCGTGGTTGGTGTTTTCATGTAAGACCAGTCTGCGGCGTAACTTATGTTGGTGATGCTTACGTTGCGTAAGTTATTCTAAAGCTAAAAATTAAACTTGAGGCATTTTTTTAATCGTAACTAAAACTTGTTTCTGATTGTGCTCTGGGTCAGTTCTTCCTCTCGCTGAACCCGATCTATCGTCTTCTTTAAGACCAGAATGTTTTCTCTGAAAGGCGACAGGGCTTTAATTATTGAATGAATGAGACAACCGAGAAATCAAAGAAACAGCAATAGCCTCTGCTTTCTCGATTCAGTGCCTGCTTTGAGATTCCTTTTCTTTTACTCACCAACAATGCAGTATCACGTTCAACCATTCTTCTTCTTCTTCTTCTTCTTCTTCTTCTTCTTCTTCTTCTTCTTCTTCTTCTTCTTCTTCTTCTTCTTCTTCTTCTTCTTCTTCTTCTTCTTCTTCTTCTTCTTCTTCTTCTTCTTCTTCTTCTTCTTCTTCTTCTTCTTCTTCTTTTTCTTCTTCTTCTTCTTCTACTACTTCTTCTCTTCTTCTTCTTCTTCTTCTTCTTCTTCTTCTTCTTCTTCTTCTTCTTCTTCTTCTTCTTCTTCTTCTTCTTCTTCTTCTTCTTCTTCTTCTTCTTCTTCTTCTTCTTCTTCTTCTTCTTCTTCTTCTTCTTCTTCTTCTTCTTCTTCTTCTTCTGTTTGTTCTTCTTCTTCCTCCTCATCTTCTTCTTGTCAGCGGACCTCTTTGTGAGACTTTGCTTCTTGAATCAATCTGAGGAATAGCACTCGATCTTATGGCAGTCTTCCTGCTTGGATTATTATTGTTGTTTCCAGCCACTTTTCTATGCCTTATTCTCACCTTCTCATTGACCTTCCTCTTCCTCTTTTGCTCGTTCGATCAATAGCGTCAACTATTTTGCGCAGTTTGAAAGCGTATTTTCCCAAATCATTCCACCCGATCGTCGAAACTTAGCATAATACAAAAAAAAAAAAGAAAAAAAAATAATTTCAATGATAAGTCATCATTGCGTCGTATGAAATTAAAAGAGTTTTATGTGCCCTCTTAGTTGCTATTACCATAGAACGTTTTTTTCACATTAGAGGATCACATACAGGTCTGTGGACTTTGTGCATTGCTTATTTAATATTTATATAAAAAAAAATGTTAATGTCATGTTGTACCTAGCTGGTTTCATATGACTGAGTGTATGTCTATGTGGAAACTTACCACATGATAACCTTGAAATTTAGGATCAAGAATTTCTGGGTCACGCGAGAACTTTTTTCAATGACCCTGCGCTTAGCTTACATTATGTTAGGATCCGTAACAGAAAATTGTTACTCAAGTCGAAAACCAGTATCGTGTTCCTAATATATATTGGTTTCAATTTCCGCGGGTGATTAAAGCGTTTTTGATAACAGATTTTTTGCGGAAATATAAAATCTAACAAAACCATTGAAGTACCCGGGATAGAGAGTTCTTTATTTTCATTTTTTTTTTTTAATTCTATTAAACATGAACGCATGGTGGGCGAAACACGTGAGTTTTAACCGTGATAATAGGGAGAAAAAGTCATGTTGTAACTTCTCCAAAGCAACATTTAGTAGCTTGTTCCAAATATTATATCGATCACCTTTTCTCAGAAACAAAATTGTCTCAAGAGTATCAAAAAGCTCGAATGTCTTACGACAGTCTTACATTTACTTAACCTACTGGGTACTTGGTAAGGACTAAAAATCATTATTCGATATAAAGCCTAAAACAGCTCATGGGTGCTCAAGATCTTAAGAACCGACAGTTAGGTCACATTTTTTACTTTCCATTCAAGCAAGCTGCCAACTCACCTGGTTTATGTAGGCGCAAGATTGGTGGAGTATTGGGCTGGACTATCTGCGACTATCAAACTTTGCCGAGAGATATTTTGGTAATGAGGTTGAATCTCCCCTTATCAGCCCTATCCTTCGCTTGAAGGGTGCTTCGATATGGACAATTAACAGAAGCTACTAGGAGTAACAAGCAGTTCATGCCCTTGGATATTGAAAATAAGTACAAGTTTGTTATCCTTCTTTATCAATTGGTTGAACTTTGAGCTTGCCGTCATAACTTTTTTTTGTACCATATATTGATTTACTAGGGTGAAACTGCATCGTTTACTTAAACCATTGTCAGTTATATTTTCATCTTTCAGTAACGCCTTTTGTTTTCGATACCGATACTAAGTATATGGGCAAGACTATCGTTTTGATAATGGTAAAGTATCAAATATCAAGCAAGAACAATTACAAATCAACAAAATTTTAAGGTCGGAAGACAATCGTTTTATTCTTGAAGTCAGATTGGAGACGAATAGTGATGTAGAGTTTTTTTTGTTCTGTATTTTTACACATTTTGAGACTGTATTGTTGCCGTTGTTGTTGTTGTTGTTGTTGCTGGTCATGGTGGCAGTGGTGTGTTGACTTTTTAATCAAAATTCTCGTTGGTAAGCATTTTGATTTTCATGTTGGTTTTATAACAATCATGGTTTACATCTCGCCAACTCTTCCATTATACAACCTGTTCCTCAAGCGATAATTAGTAAACCACTTTGAAAAACATTTATATTACAATGAAAAACTTATTTTCATGTTTTGCTGGACTCGACTTTGCTGAAGCAATTTTGCCGTCAACTAATGTCTAAAGATCTAGGTCTGGACCTATGTTCTGTCCTTGCCTTGAATTTGTTTCTTTTATTAATTGCACTTCAGATTGTGCTATGTTTTTTTCTATACGATATAACGTGACTATTGTTTGAAACAAACACTAACATAGTTACACACAACCCAAAGTTGACTTCTGGACCCAAGATCCCATTTAATAGTACTTTGACCTCTTCAGAGTGAAACAAACTGTAGTTATGACAAAGTGCGGGTTTCCTCCCTTTAAAAGTACCTGTTATAGTAATAATGTTGTCACTTCACTTCTCCTTTTTTTGTTTATTGTTTCTTAACAATATTTATTGTTTATCATCGGTCAAAAACAAAAAAAAAATTGCCCCGAGTGTTTGAAAAGCATTAACTGCTTAATAAGAACAATTCGTCCTTATTTTGGCGATACAGTAAAACTCACTATTTGATGGAACAGTTCTATGAACTGAGAGATGATAAGACCCGGCCTCTATTGCTTTCAAAATGATTAGAACCAGCAAGGACGTCACACTTTTCCTTTCTATTTGAGGCGATCACAGAAAGGCAGATGAAGGAGTTTCATCGTTTGCTGTGAATGATTGTGTTGCTAGATAACTGTCTCTACCTGACTCTCTATCTTTATACTCTCTGTCGTTCTATCTGTCGTTCTCTCTTTCTCTTCCTCTTTCTCTTCTCTCCCTGTCCCTCTTCCTCTCTATATTTCTTTAATCTCTTACTCTCTCTCTCTCTCTCTCTCTCTCTCTCTCTCTCTCTCTCTCTCTCTCTCTCTCTCTCTCTCGTTTTTCTGTCTTCAGAACTTAACTATATTTCTTCTCTCTTTCTTTCTCTCTTTCTTTCTCTCTCTCTCTCTCTCTCTCTCTCTCTCTCTCTCTCTCTCTCTCTCTCTCTCTCTCTCTCTCTCTCTCTCTCTCTCTTTTGTTTTTCTGTCTTCAGCACTTAACTATATTTCTTCTCTCTTTCTTTCTCTCTTTCTTTTTCTCTCTCTCTCTCCTTCTCTCTGTCTCTCTCTCTCTCTCTTTCATAAATTCTCACTCCCGACTCAAAAAGGAAATACGCCAAAGGAGATTCATACGCACATAGAAAAGTAAAATAAAAAGTAACAATGATGCTCAGGGATGTAAAATATTGAAACGAAAGCAATAAAAACTTTTCATGATCCATTAAAACTAAAAACCGTGCACACTCACTGTGCATGAAATAAAGAAACAAACATGACTAAAAAGTAATTCGATAAGTGCAAAACGTTATCTACCACCGTCAGTTTCGTGTTCTTCCTCTTACACACTATTATAATTTTAATTTTCATCGTGACCAATCCTGTCTTTAAACTCTAAATCCGCCCAGTTCCTGATTCATTAACGTGAGTTTGAGAGAGAAATTAACAACACAAAGCACGGACTTTATAATTAAAAAAAAAAGAAAAAATTCACACGCCCTCAGCCGACTACTTGAGAACCAACACTAGTAATTGCCCACTTAGGATTTTCCAAACACTCCAGACGGAAAACCGTAACATTTAATCAAGTTTTGGAGTAACCATAATCCAATACAAGGAACGTAATCAGGCGTAGATAGTGAGCAATAAATGAGATCACTCATATTAAAACAAAACGGAACAAGATCTAAAAAATTAATAAAAGCAGAGAAAAAATAAAAAAAAAATAATTCCCAATCTTTTTACAACTGTAAGTAAAGAGTGTTATGCTTTATTGTATTTCAAGATGTGTGTGTGTGTGTATGTGTATAAAAATTCTCATCAATTTTAATCATATTATTTTAAACATCCTTGTTATTTAAGTCTTCCTCTGTGTGCCATCATATTTGTGTCATGTTTTTCAGAGGTTGAAGCACTTTCTCTCCGTGTCTTTAATTACATTTTTATCCATTCAACTTATTCGTCGATGTCTTTTTGTATCATCCTTTGCCGTTGCGAATAAAAGGGTCATTATTTATCGAATGATTTGTTTATAAGTGTGTCTATGACTTTGTGCATTAACGAAGCAGTATACGACTGGTTGTTTATCTGTTTCCTGAACCCACTGTTGATTTAAACATTATTTTGCTGTTTCTTTTTCTTCCAATGTCTATCTATCTGTTTGTCTGTCTCTCTTCTCTCTCTGCCTCTCTCTCTGTCTGTCTATCTCTCTCTAGCTCCCCCTTTCTCTCATCATTCCTGCCTTTTTCTATTTATTTGTCTCAATTTATTATTTCTCTCTCGCACTATTTCTCTCTCACTCTCTCTCTCTCTTTCTCTCTCTCTCTCTCTCTCTCTCTCTCTCTCTCTCTCTCTCTCTCTCTCTCTCTCTCTCTCTCTCTCTCTTTCTCTCTCTTTCTCTCTCTCTCCCTCTTTCCTATTTCTTATCTGGTGTCAAACTTTTTCTGGTTTCTCTCTCTCTCTCTCTCTCTCTCTCTCTCTCTCTCTCTCTCTCTCTCTCTCTCTCTCTCTCTCTCTCTCTCTCTCTCTCTCTCTCTCTTTCTCTCTCTCTCTCTATCTCTTTCTTCCCCCCTCTCTCTCTCTTTTCGCGTAACCACTAATCGTTGTTTGACCTTGCACTTTAAACTATCACTCACCACCAATCATCAGTGCTTAATAATACACCGTTTTACCATTGTATTATCCTGTTATGACAACACCACGCACAATCACGCGATCGGTTTTAAGGCCACTAGACTATAAACAGACATCGCATATGATACTAAATTCACTTTGATTTCTTTATTGTTCGCAGATATGAATGAAGTTTACACCTACGTATGCCCGACAATGTAGACTCATCTCCGCAGCCAATAAATTGACGAAAAACAAAACAAAAATGCGCAGTCCGAACAAACGCCAAAAAAAAAAGAACAATCTTTACGAATGAGAAGTAATTTGGATCAATCCTTCACACTTTGATATTTCCGCAACACATAAAACACGAGATTATGAGGCCTCAACCTCACCAGGAATTTCCAACCGAAAGTGTAATGTGCTTGTAAAAAAGACCATTTTCGGATCGTAATACAATACATTGAATGCAGGATTGCCAAACGTATTTTTTTAAGAGCAGAATTTTTCTATTTTATTAACCTGTTGTATAAACCCCGCGTTAAGAATTTGGAATTTGAAAGATTTGTTCTGTGCTAAATTGAGAGATAAAAAAAAAAATCACTCCTGTATCTAAAAACAAGTTTTGTTTTAAAATCTACGTGTGAATGAATCGAAAATGCATTGCTTGCTTTTTTTGTCAGAGAAAAAACCTTTACCTTCGATTTGTTTTTAATTACCAAATTATTTATTGAAAAAGCTTCATCAAGATTTTTATCTACAGACTCTTTCTTTTATTTTCGTCCTCGTGATAAGTGAATGAAAATAATGTGATTGTCAATTTTCCTATCAGTATATCTAAATATTAATTTATTTGCTTGATGATTTCTATCTATCTATATATCTATCCATCTATCTATCTATCTATCTATCTATCTATCTATCTATCTATCTATCTATATTTCTGTCTGTCTGTATATCTATCTATTTATCTGTCTATCTATCTATCTCTCTATCTATCTATCTATCGAATCTATGTATCTATCTATCTATCTATCGATATTTCTATCTATATTTCTGTCTATCTGTATATCTATTTATTTATCTGTCTATCTATCGATCTATATTCCGATCAATCGACTGATCTGTCTCTGTAATTACGTAAATATCTCTCTATTTACGTGTGTATCCATCTGTCTCTCTAAGTATCTTTCTTTCAATCTGCATTCTTTTTTAACTTCTTACCGTCTTATTAAAGATTTACTTATCTATCATTCTTCCGATCTATCTGTTCAATCATCAACCCCACTTTCTACCTCTCTATTCTTGTTCCCCAAACAGCGATCTCGGGCCTTGAAGCATATATTATTAGTTTCAGCTCCCGTCGGGCATGGCGGAACTAATAAGATGAGGCCCTCCTAACTCATCTACCGCCACTGTGAGGACCGCTAGCTTTCTCGATGAAATAAAACTTTCCAGGCGAGAGGAAAGCATTTTGTTCGTGAGCAATTTTTGAGTATTTTTTTTTAATCGCTCTCACATTTAGATTACTTCTAAGTTGCTGCTTTTCAAAGTATTCAAATTTCTTATAAACTATTCATCTAAGCTTTTTTTTATTTCTATTATCTCGTTTTATCCGAGCATCCCGGATACATTTACCTTACTCAGCTTTATCCCACCTGCGTTCGATTATCAGCGTTGACGATATTGATTTCAGAAACAGCACGGATTTAAAGAACAGGAAACGGATTCGATTGAAATGTGCCTTTATTTCGAAAATCCGTCTTTACGTTACAACATGAGAGCTAGGGTAAAGTTTCATAATAATTGTAGTTAAGGAACTACCCTACATTTTAGGTTTCTTTGTTCATGACCTTTATGATATAAAGTCTTTACGAAACTTTCCGTAGGCATTGCAAGTGTTTCTAAGAGACAAAGAAGAGGGACGAAAATAGTTTGGCGAATAAGTATAGCACAAGGTGGCTATTTATGGTTACTTTTTGAGATTTTGACCTTTGTGTCTTCTCGTGTCTATGAATTTTTATAGTTTGAACGGCAGTCACCCGCTCATGATACAGAGGAAAGATCATAGTTTTTCTTGTTTTTTTTTTTTTTTTGCTTTTTATTTTGTTTTTTTTTTTTTCTTCTCTAAATTTCCTTTATTTTTAGAAACTATCGCCACAATAACACGCTTGTTTGTTAACATTTTTGTTTATCAGAAGAGAAGACTAATTTGAAGTCTAGTCAAATCGTTATATAAGACTCGCATGTTATTTTTGTCACAACAGTCACATGCTATTTTATTTTATTCCAAGAAACCAACAATAGAAGTGCACGGCTCTAAATCACCGGTTCCCCATATTGCAATCCCTGAAACTTTAGCGGTTAAGTTTTGGTGTTGTTTTTTTTTTGTTTGGTTCTTCTTTGCTGTTGTTTTTTTTTTTTTTCTTTCCTTTTTTTTTGGACTATGAAAAATTCACTGGGTAACTTAGGAATTAAAAGAGCGTTTGTTTTCTTTTCTTTTATTAAATATCATATATCAATATAAAAAAAGAGAATCGATAATGTTATATTTTCCTTTTTTTTTTCGATAGCAGAGTTTTTGGTCACTGTTTTTGTAAGGAGTCGATGTTGAAGAATATAAATTGTTGTTTTTTTGTTTGTTTTTTTTTAAAGAAGAAGAACTGTTCTTTCTTCATGGTTAAGTCCGTCTCTAATTCCCAGCTATCTTTCTCTGTTCTTCTCTGTCTCTCTGTCGTTCTATGTACATATCCATCTATACATTTATCTATCTATTTACCTACCCATCACTCTATCTTTCAATCTATCTCTGTCTCTCTCTCTCTCACTTCTTCTTCTTCTTCTTCTTCTTCTTCTTCTTCTTCTTCTTCTTCTTCTTCTTCTTCTTCTTCTTCTTCTTCTTCTTCTTCTTCTTCTTCTTCTTCTTCTTCTTCTTCTTCTTCTTCTTCTTCTTCTTCTTCTTCTTCTTCTTCTTCTTCTTCTTCTTCTTCTTCTTCTTCTTCTTCTTCTTCTTCTTTTTCTTCTTCTTCTTCTTCCTCCTCCTCCTCTTCCTCTTCTTCTTCTTCTTCTTCTTCCTCCTCTTTTTCTTCTTCTTCTGCGTCGTAGTCGTCGTCGTCGTCGTCGTCGTCTTTTTGGTCTTTTTCTTTCAGTACAACTTTTTTCATTGTGATTTTCAGATTTTCTTTGTTGATCATTACATAACCTATTTCTCACTTTCTCTCTCTCTCTCTCTCTCTCTCTCTCTCTCTCTCTCTCTCTCTCTCTCTCTCTCTCTCTCTCTCTCTCTCTCTCTCTCTCTCTCTCTCTCTCTCTCTCTCTCTCTCTCCTTCTCTATTTATCCATTTACCGCTGTTTCTCTCTCATCCCATAACTATCTATCAATCTATCTATGTCTGGCTCTCTCTCCTCCGTTCTCTTTCTCTTCTCTATGTTTATCTCTGCTCAAAATCACATGAGTGACACAAGCGATAGTTTGCATAGCTATCTCCATCATTAAGTGGATTCAGCACTGTTTCAAACCGATGGTTATCTAACTTACGGACTTTGTGTTACATAAAACGAGTTTTCACCTTGGCCTTTCCAACCTTATTGACTGCCCTATTATGGTCACGAGAGAGATCTATATCTTGTCTTCTTGGAAAAAATAGTCTTATTATGTGAAATCAATTTAAAATCTTTGATGTATCATGCAAGGTCAAAGATGGGTATCCTGCATTCGGTTAAAAGAAAAACCATCTCGTGATCTCTTGCCTTTCTGTCCCATGCTCTGCCTGGGGTCATAAACTACAACTAAGAGGATATCGGTATTAGTAAAATAAGGAAGTTTAAAGCTAGAAAACTGGGGGATTTATCGAGCCAATTTTTTATTGGGAAAATTCACGCACCAGGTAGTTGAGTTGGTAGCTCAGTGGACTATGAACCTTGAGGTTTTCGGTTCACTTCATGACGGGGCAGGGCTCTCAGAGAGGCAATATTGTATGAGATCCGGTCTTTTATGGAGAATGAAGAAAATACCGGTAAAAAGTGTTTTACCCAAGGCCTTAGTTTTTACCTTAAAAAAAAAAAAATTACGGCCCCATTTTATTTCATGTTGCAGCACATCGCAAGTGAAGACTGATAGTGATTCAGTCTAATCGTGTTCTTTAAAGTTTCTAATTGCGTGATTAAAATCCAGTGAATTTTGGACTTTAAACACCAAATTGAAGAAAGAAATACATTATTACCAGGAAAGAAAATAATTGTTTAAATCTATTTAGATTTTCTCTTCATTTACAAAATTCCACCCTGCCAGAAATATCTATATTAATTATTGCGATACCTGAAGCGTGTTTCCTTTCTTTGCGGATGAGAATGCATAAAAGTTTTCATAGACTGTTACAGTAACAAATTAAAATGAAAATTAGTTCCAATCTAGGCTCTGACAAATAATCAAAATAGATACAACAGTGCTTTGCAAGGTAACTTCATATTGTAAACGGCATTAGATAAAATATAAACATGTGGCCCTTTCTAATGGTTGTATATATTTCACTTTAAAGATGTCTAAAAATGCTCGACAAGATCTAATGTTTGAGAATAATAATCTAAAAGCGTGTCTATTACAATCATATTTCGAAAAATTTACGAAAATAGCAAATCTCTCCAACGTCATTATTGTTTTAATGAGAAGTTAGTCTAAACACTATATTAATTAGTAATTTAAGTGGACAGTTACAACAAAGCAGATGTAATTGCCTTTTCCTCTCACTCGCTATTTTTAGCAACGTGCGACTTAAAATAGAAGTTATCAAGTGTTGAAAAATCGAAAGACAAAGTGTTTCTCAGGAGGAATACGCGAATAAAGTACATATGAAAGGATTTGTCTGTCGTTTGATTTAATAGGCCAGTATTTTCGGGAAACTTAAAGTGACCTCAAAATAAGACGGAAAGCTATATTCTTCTTGTCACTGTAAAGCAACAACGAAGGAAGAATGGCTCACATTACAGATGTGACCAAGTTATTTGGAGTGGTCTGTTCACATAAGCACCGAAAACGAAGTCGTGAAAAATGAAACTACGGCGCAGAATTTGTCTTAGCTTGACCCGGAACTCGAAGGAAAGTTTGCTGCATCATGGTCAAGCCAGTTATCGCGCAAACAGTCGTATCCTGGAGGGAAAAAGAATAAGGACAAAAATGGAAAATACCGACGGTCATCCGAATATTTTCGACCGTACAGTACTACATAAATTGTTCCCCGTTGATTTGTTTTTGTTTTGTTTTTTATTTAAGACAAAAAAATTCCTTCGAATCAAAAGAAAAAGACGGCTATTTATGTATATTTTCATTTCATCGTCAAAATGATTTTCCGAACTTTTTTTTTTAGTTTTTTTTTTTTTTGTTGTTGTTGTTGTTGTTGTTGTTGCACATGCACACAATTTCTTCAAAAATTATTATGTTAAATTCTCTTTTTATCCACACC
>JAWDGP010000623.1:375000-415000 GCA_033675545.1 Elysia crispata | reverse complement strand
TTTTTATTTCTGTGCATAATGTTTGTGATATTTTTTTTAGGTTTCGTAAGAAAGACGTCGCGCCATATCTCCTGAAACTTTTATTTCTGTTAAGACCAGCGCGTGTTGCCAAAACCTCCTACCGTAAATCATTTTTCATTAAAAGTCGCTTGGCATGCTACAGGGCAATATTCACAAAGAGTACCGGTAAGATTCTTTTTTTTTTCTTTTGTTTTATTTTAAACGAGATAAAATTTTGTGTCTGAATGAAAGGATTTGAGGGTGCTATATCTAGTCTGAATGGACCTCATGACGCTCATGTCCAATTAAAACGCTTTAATCCGAGCATCTGAGGGCTGAAACAGCATATATTTCTGAGAATTCTATTTTAGATGGAATAAGAATTCTATTTTAGTTTTTTATAGATATGAGGGAAAAGAAGGTTTATCGAGTGCAATCAAGTGCAGTATTTGAAAGAACAAAAAGGTCTCACAACTGTCATAATGGGTCTCACGAAACCCAACTTGTCAATACTATTATAAAGCTTTACTCCTAGCATGAAACTAAAACTGCTTAAACTGTAAGAACTCCATAAAGGAATTTTAGATTTCGCTCATATTAAATATCGAGGGGAAAAAATAAGAAAGTTTATCTAGTGCTTTATTTTAAATGCCGCATTTTCAAGTGGAAAACTCCCACATCCCGCTGGTAAGGACTGGTTGTTGGGAGGCGATTTTCACCACACTCGTATTAAAAGATTATCTTTCTGCGTTGTGTAGAATTTATTCAGAGTGTTCAACCGTAATGCACAGTATCTAATAACGATTATGTGGGAGTATCTAGAGGAGTGCTGAGGAAGGGTGGAGTTGTCAAACTTTCTTCCTTTCGTACAAAAAATTTCTTTGGAAAGGGGTTCTGTACCGGTAGCGAGGCTTTAGTGCGTAACTGATAAAAGCAATATGCAGGATGATGCACTTTTAAAGCTAAGTTGAGGGGGGAAAATGCTTTTAATACCCAACTTCTGTATGTAGGCGCTGAGCAGCACTTATAAGAAGGAAGTAAAAGATAAAAGGCAACGCATATTTTCATACAAACCACCTCTTTTAATGTACATTCCATAACCGGGTTAAGTGCGGCCCTGTTAAAATCTTGTTTTCCAAGGAATAAGGTCACAAAACAAATTCAGTTTGACGTGAATAGAAAGACTTAATAATATATAGAATTGGGCTTCATCTCTGACATTTTTCGTCTCTTTCTCTCGTTTCTTTTGAGAGCGACACACTCATGCTTGTATGAGGAGTTAGTTGGTGAGAGTTGGTGTGAATTTTTGAAAGTACTCGCGAATAGTACCGGTAATTGTACATACTCTCTGCTGGTAGCCGGTATTGGAATAGTTGTGGCAACAATGGTGAAGATGTGATGATGCGCTCCAGTCCTCGGCAGACTACTGTGCACACTCTCCTTCTATCTATCTATATCTATCTATCTTTTCTCTCTCTGTGTGTCTCTCTTTCTCTCTCTCAATCTAAATCTCTTTCTGTCAATCCGTCTAGATCTATACCGAGGGATCATCTAATCACAGATCAATCGACCCTAAATGTTTGCAAAATTGGTGTAAAATCATCTAGATCATAATCTTCACCAGAACTCTTTAATCCCTCATCTTTCTTTCTTTCTTGACTTATTTTCCATTTAACCCGTGCCTAACCACAGCTCCATGCCCACCGCAAACACTTAAATAAACAACAAACAAACAAGAATCACTGTTGGTTGCCGTCCTGTTACAAACAAAAAGATTTTGCTAGCTAAACTTTTTAACCCCACATGTCAAAGATGAAAAAAAAAATAAATAAAAAGTAAAAAAAGATTACTTTCGTCAACATAATGCAGTGTTTACTCTTATTTTTCTCGCTCACCGACACCCTCATCTGGCCGAGGATCCTAGATCCTGGGGGCAAAACTTTCTGTACGAAGTTGTTTTCCTCTTAAAATAGAATGACCGACTTCAGCTCAGCATTTCAACACTTTGTTTTCGACTCCAGGAACATGTACCTACGGACTTAGGGGTCAAGGGTCATTCTCTGTAAGGAGATTGACCGATTTGAATGGGTCAGGTGTTTTGTAACTGTACCGGATAACTGCAACTGGACGTAACAAATCGTATTCTCATTTTCCCTGGGAAAGTGGTTACGATTATTAGTAGTTCTTAATGGGGCTAACGTTCTCTTTTATTATATTTTTTTATACCTTTTTATTACCTTAGGACAGCAAGCCTATTCGCAAGGCTGGCTAGAATTAAGCAAAATTACCGCATGCAGTCTGCTCAAAACAGCTCATGTGTGACAAAGAGGCATTTCAGTTCCTTCTTATTTTCCGAAAAAATGGTAGACTCCCGTAAACTTTTGCAATTGTGACACAGCATTAAATCAATGGAATTTAAACTTTTTTTTATTAGGTAAACCATGCGGAACTGTCTAGATCTACTGGTGCCGGTTTGTTGAACATATACAATTATACACAAAACAGACTGTTCCTTAAAAACGTTTGTGTGTGTGCGTGTGTGGCAAACGGTTATAAAAGAACTTCCAGGAAAAAAAATGAATGTTCCGGTTTAAGAAAAGGTAAAACCCTGCAACATTTTCCATACCCTCTTTCGACCGAACTGGAAAGATAATGCCAATTGACATAAAAGAATATTTATGGTAACGTAAGCTTGACCGGTTCACAAACACGTGATTATTACGCAAGTACGCACGAAGAAGGAAGAATAAAATCTCATTTATAATTTTTTATACATTTCTATTCATGTGTTTCCTTTCTTTTGTTTTTTCAAGCCGCTTTGAAGAACATTGCCACATAATACGGTTTTATTGCTTAGTCTATTATCTGAGTCAGATATTTCGCTTTATCAACATAAGTTTTTTCACAATTGCGCAGTATATGTTTTGATTTAAAATTTCGACACTTTTTTTAATTTAGAACTTTCTCGAAATCGGTGCGTTAATTTCAAATTTGTAGAGAATCAAATTTTTTCCAGTTCAACGCCTAAAATGTGGGGATCAGGAAACTGTTTGAGGGTTCAAACAATAACCTTTGATGGGAGTCATTAGGGTGTCATTTCTACAACGCCCAGTCTGATATTACGTGGGTGAACCATATGAGGCAATGTAACAAATGGCATAACAAAATCACCTTAAAACCACCGCCCATATCTAGTTTTCGACGCAGATATTCTGCAAAGCGCTATCCGTTTGTAATTGATTTTCTCCCTCATGAAAATCAGCAAAAGGTGAAGTAAAAGGAATGGATATCTCTCTCTCTCTCTCTCTCTCTCTCTCTCTCTCTCTCTCTCTCTCTCTCTCTCTCTCTCTCTCTCTCTCTCTCTCTCTCTCTCTCTCTCTCTTTCTCTCTCTCTTTCTCTCTCTCTTTCTCTCTCTCTCTTCTCTCTCTCAAACTCTCTCTCTCTGCTACCCTGTCTAGCCCTCCCTCTCTCTCTCTCTCACTCTCTCTCTCTCTCTCTCTCTCTCTCTCTCTCTCTCTCTCTCTCTCTCTCTCTCTCTCTCTCTCTCTTCTCTCTCTCTCAAACTCTCTCTCTCTCTGCTACCCTGTCTAGCCCTCCCTCCCTCTCTCTCTCTCTCTCTCTCTCTCTCTCTCTCTCTCTCTCTCTCTCTCTCTCTCTCTCTCTCTCTCTCTCTCTCTCTCTCTCTCCTTTTTCTTTTATGAGAGAAGAAAAAGAAACGGTAGTTAAGCCAAAAAGCCTCGTCATCTAGTACATATATTTCATTGGATCCTTAATTTCTCCTGACCGTTGTCATTGGTAAAGTTTTCAATGAGGAATAAATAATGATGAGTAGGATTAATTTGTTTTTTAACAGTTAATTTGATCTACGCAAAAAATAAAAGACATGGAAAATTGATTTCTCTCGAAAAGCATTCAGCGATTGGTTTATTTCCCTGTGTCATGAATATTTAATGACAAATAAGGATTGTGATGAATATTTTTCGATTAAACCTGCTTTTCAAATTATGTTCTTTATATTCTTTGTTCATTTGTAATTTTTTTTGTTTGAAGCAGTCCTACAGTATGGTGATTCAAACCTCTGTTAGGCATGGTGAAAGTGAATGATGAAGCTCTCAATTGTTTTCTCAGAGTGCAGGGCTCGACACCGCGATGGAAGTCCTTGCAATTATGATCATTGGTGCTTCGAGTGATATCATTATTTTTTTTTCAAATATATGCCCTATGTAAAACCCATTTTGTTTAATTTGCACCAGTTATGCAAATCTCATAGCTTAAACATTGGCAATGCCTTGACTTCGCATAACTATGAACAAAATCCTTCACTTTTATTATTATAATTATTACTATTATAACTATTGTTGTTATTATTATTATTATTATTATTATTATTATTATTATTATTATTATTATTATTATTATTATTATTATTATTATTATTATTATTATTATTATTATTATTATTATTATTATTATTATTATTATTATTATTATTATCATCATCATCATCATCATCATCATCATCATCATCATCATCATCATCATCATCATCATCATCATCAACATCATCATTATTGTTATTCATGATGTTTTCCAAGTTCAATGCACTGCCCCTAAAAGCCAACAAATTGATGTCACCACAAGTGGATAATTTTTTTTTTAATCTCAAACACAAAATACGTCTAAAATACAGAAGGTAATAAAATAAGTTAAAAAAAAAAAAACTATGATTATCGCTATCATAATAATAATAAGAATAATAATAAGAATAAGAATAATATGCTACTCTCTAATATCTCCAATGATCGGTTTTTATAGTAAACAGTATTTATATAAAGGTTTTCCTTGACAAAAAAAAAAACAGCGTTACTGACCGAAAACTGTTGAAAAATAGGGAAAACAGCGATATTTTTTTTTTTTTTGTCAAATGTTCAACCTATCCAAGTTTTAGTGTCTTTGGTTTTATGCGGTTGTTTAAACGGATACTTTCACTTCTTTTTTTTTTTTTTCATTTTGATTTAAACTTATTTATTTTTTATTCATATTATTTTTTCATTGTTTTTTTTTCCGTTCTTAAGTCATTTTTGCCAAATCACCGATGTATCTCATTTTTTAAATGGAATCATTATTATTCACAGAGTCTTGATCCAAACTTTTCCGCAGAATCAAAAAAAAAAAAAAAAGAAAGAGAAAGAAAAACTATCATCGCAACATAATGCTTGAGATTACCCGTTTTGGACGGGCCACATCAAACAATCCAACAAACAGGAACAAACAAAGCGCAATATAATAATATATCTCACATAACATGCATATAATATTATATTTCTCAGATCCGGTATCCAAACCCTTTAATTGCTGATTAATATGCTGTCTTAGTGGGTAAGATAACCATAGTTCTGTGATCGGCTGCATCAGAATATTTTACTTTTATTCTTTAATAATAAAATCTTAGTATCAATATTTTGCTTCAAGGCATCATTATGATTAGATCCTTGAAAACTATTTCATTACAACCCCTTCCAATTTTTAAAAAACTTTTTATTCCTTAACTTTCAAGACAGAGCCGCTTATATAATTACAACACTATCAAGAAGAAGGGGAAAAAAAGCGGAAGAGAACATTTTGAACCATTAAAACAATGACCTTTAGAGATATCCAGGATACAACAGTTTTTATCGGCTCAATTTATTGAAATACCCACGCTTGACTTTCCTTATCAAAGTTGGGTTTGAAAATTCGTCATTTCATCTGTAGGAATAAGATACATGATACGGTTATTGGCCTAATTCTAATGAACTATACTCATCAAAAGTTAAAATCTCACATTCAGCTACGATGTCCGTAGCCTTATCTGACACGACCTCCAGAAAAATCGTCACCTTTTGAATTTTGAGTAATGCTTGAAACATTGTGTAACGCCTTCTCCAACCTGTGTCCACACGGAAGTGCGCAAACGGCTCTCCAGCCAAGTGCCCCTCATACAACAATGTGCTAAATAATGTTCTATGACGCAAAAGAGTCGCCGTTAAGGAGTGACGGTGTTTGCAAAACTAGATCTATTTCGTTGAAAATGGTCCTTATTTTCTTCCCTTCTCTCTCTCTCTCTCTCTCTCTCTCTCTCTCTCTCTCTCTCTCTCTCTCTCTCTCTCTCTCTCTCTCTCTCTCTCTCTCTCTCTCTCTCTCTCTCTCTCTCTCTCTCTCTCTTTCTCTCTCTCTCTTTCTCTCTCTCTTGTTTTCTCTCTCCCTCTCTCTCTCTCTCTCTCTCTCTCTCTCTCTCTCTCTCTCTCTCTCCTTCTCTCTCTCTTTCTCTCTCGCTCCCTCTCTCTCTTTCTCTCTCTCTTTTATATGGGCGTTACAGGGCGACAGATATTTTAAGAAAAGAGATGGGTGACTTCATACGAGTTAAGGAAGAACGAGCGTGGATCTATTTTGGGAGAGCCGGTTCCCCGTATCCTTCCTGGATAAACGAATCAGGATATAGCAAGTTTATCCCTGTCTCTGACGGAATCGGTATTTAACCCCGGCGCTCTTTACAAACCTGAACATATCGCGATTCTCATCAAGACTTACCGAATCTGTCTGATCCAAAAACCAACAATATCTGATGAAATCATATTATGTTTTTTTGGCTTTGAAATCGTTTACACCTCGGCGAGACTGAAAGCTATTTCCTTAACTTTTTTGTTTCCTAAAAAAAGTTAGCAGCAGAGAAATAGCTTCCAATTCCAGATTTAAGCTTTTTTCCACAAAACAGCTCACGTCGAGGAAAAGTTCAGAAATTTTAACGAGACGTGGAAGAGACCGAAGACGAAATCGAACCAGAGATCAACACGAAAGCAAGTTGCCGCTTTTCGTATCTTCAAAAAGAAGGTAAGTTAACTCTTTCAATTCTCGTCCATTACAATGTCAACATAATACCAGACTAACTACAATGATCACAGCTTTCATCTAAGAAGATGACAGTATAACAATTCATTTTATTTTCAAAAAGAAAAAAAAAAGCTTGAGATAAACATATTAATAAATTAGTTATCAATTTTAATAACACCCTCATTGCACCGGTATCAGAAATCTAAATCATACGGCAGTAAAATTTTCACTAATGAAAAAAACGGGTTTACTCTTTGTCTCTCTCTCTCTCTCTCTTTCTCTCTCTCTGTCTCTCTCTCTCTCTCTCTCTCTCTCTCTCTCTCTCACTCTCTCTCTCTTCTCTCTTTCTCTTTCTCTCTCTCTTTCTTTCTTTCTCTCTTTCTCTCTCTCCCTCTCTACCATTTTGTCCCTCTCTGTCTTGTTTTCTCTCTCTCTCTCTCTCTCTCTCTCTCTCTCTCTCTCTCTCTCTCTCTCTCTCTCTCTCTCTCTCTCTCTCTCTCTCTCTCTCTCTCTCTCGCTTTCACTCTGTACCATTGTGTGTGTGTGTGTCTCTCTCTCTCTCTGTCTTGTTTCTCTTCCCTCTCTCTCTCTCTCTCTCTCTCCCCTCTCTCTCTCTCTCTCTCACCCCCCACTCTCTCTCTCTCTCTCTCTCTCTCTCTCTCTCTCTCTCGCTTTCACTCTGTATAATTGTGTGTGTGTGTTTGTCTCTCTCTCTGTTTTGTTTTTTTTCTCTCTCTCTTTCTCTCTCTCTCTCTCTCTCTCTCTCTCTCTCTCTCTCTCTCTCTCTCTCTCTCTCTCTCTCTCTCTCACGCTCTCTGATTTTCTATTAACTTCTCCGCCCCTTTACTCTCTCAATTACTTTTTCAATTCCCAGAACCTTTTTTTCTTTGTTTGATGTTCAGCTTAGATCTCTTTTTTTGTTTCCTAAACTGTAAACCTTGCGCCTAGCCCTAAACACATTGTCGTTTTTCTCTTTGCTGTTCTGAAAGCATCTTGTTGTGACCGCACTAGATCTAAAAATACATTTTACTTCGACTAACTCAGCCTATGCTTTCAGGTCGAGCTTTGGACTCAGGTGCATCTTGTTTACGTGTTGAGTGGTTCTATAATTATAAATTCTTACTCTCCTTGTGCTATTTAGAGCGCGTCAGATCTCATAAGATTTTCCCCTTGAGCTCATCAAATGCAAAAGGCTTGTTAAAAATAGCCTGTCTTTCCTAACTGTTTCTTGATTTGAAACCATTTCAAACCCTGCCAATGAATCTTAGCCAATACTAATCATCACAAAAAGTCAGATTGTTCAGTGAGTAGAGAGTCGAGCTGTCAGTACTGGCTTGGGTTATAGCTCCATGGGTGTGGGATAGGCCCTCATCTACCTAGCCCTGCTCTTTGCTGTAAGAGAAGTTTACATCCACTTGAAGATTGCAGTGAAATTGTAGTTATCTACCATCCTACGGTATGGAATTTTGCAGTTCTAAATCCTTGCTATATGCAACTAGATGCTGTCCTAAAAAAGAAACACTACAATGGCAATAACAGCAACAACAATAACAACAAAAACAAAAACAGAGCAACACCGACAACAATATAAAACACTCAGCCCTAATATAGTTGATGATATAATGCTTGCTTTTTTTTTTACATTGGATGATCATGTAAATGTTAGGCTCATGGCATGGTGTTAGTCGCGATTACACTTTATTATGTCCCGGCTATGCGCTAGATCCTGTTTACTGAGCAAAACTGTTAACAAGGTAAAATAAGCATGTTACAGTTTTTATAACGAGCATTGACATAATGAGAAAATCCTACGTAAATATAGCTTTTAATAGGCATGTGATACGTTAGAAACCATATTTGTTTTTGGGGGGTTTTTTTGTTTGTTTGTTTTTTGTTTTTGTTTTTGTTTTTTTTTTGTTTTTGTTTTTTTTTTGTTTTTTTTTTTTGTATTTAAAGGAGGAATATCCGTTTCGTTCATATTTTAAATAAATAAAGACATGGTAAGGCTCTGTAAGGCTTAAATCAAAGAAATCCATGAAACAGAGAGGCTTTTCAGGCTTACATTAAACAGAATCAATTGTTTTCTGAGAAACGGATAGAGGTAGAGAGAGGGAGAATATGAGAGTGAGAGAGAGCGAGGTGGGGAAGAGAGAGAAAGAGAGACTGAGAGCAACAAGAAGACAACCAGCCATACAGACAGGCACACAAAAAGAGACTGGACAGAAAAGGGCAGGGGAAGGGGTGGGAGGTTGGGTCAACAAGAGGTATTCTGTTAGAAAGAGAGAGAGAGGCAGGTACTGTAGATATTTTCTAAAAATATATATAAAATAATGCATTAGATACCTATCATTGCGGAAAGAGAAGTACGTAACATTTTTTTTGCATGTTATCGTAATCGCTATAAACTCTGGGATATTTTTCTAATGTACATGTTTTCCATTGACGCAATGTGTTTAAAAGAATGTTTTCAATTAAAAAAAACAAACAAAACAACGCAAAAAAAAAACAATAAAACATCATTCATCTGATAATAAAATAGAAAGATCTTGGAGGTTTTTTGATTGAGCATCATATTATTTACACCTTACACGCAAAGCAACACTAAGTTCATTGCATATGTTGACGGATGTAAGAGCTGCGTAAATAATTATTTTATACATTAAACTTTATATATTTTCCAAGAAATATAGACCTGTATTTTATCAAAAAATCTCGCATTTCAGAAGCTTTTCCAATTTTAAGGTCATTACAGGATTTTCTTTAACATTTTTTTCGTCCCCTTCCCCTTCCTCTCCCCCCCCCCCCCCCCCCCCCCCCCCCCCACACACACACACACTTTTTCCCGATATGGAAACTTGCACACGCCGTAAGCTAAATCTGCTCTGAAATTGATCACAACCTTCAGCAGGGGAGAAGGAGAAGAAGAAAGAGAGGAAGAAAGTAAGAGATAGAGGGAATAATAAGAGACAGGATTAAGAGATAGAGGGAATAAGAAGAGACAGGCTATCTTATAGGCAAAGGAGAGGAGAATGAATGAGTTGAGAATGGAAGATAGACAAGGAAAGCTAGAGGTATAACTTTCTAGAGGTTACAGAGAGGTATTTAACAGGAATATCGCCGTGGAAATTGAATTTGATGTTTTGAGATGTGCTTCTTTTAGAAAAGTGTGCTTTCAAAGCACTTCGATAGAGAGAAGAATGCAACTTGATTTTGTGTTCTCCACTAAGCCTAGATTAGGACAGATAAGAAAATGCGATCTGCCGCTGGTATTTGTGATATGAAAACAATGTTTCGAGAAACTTAGGGGGGAAAAAACATAAAACCACAAACCCAGAACAACAGCTGGAGAACTTTCTCGATCATGACAGTGTACAACTAGATCTAGGTGAGCTGGCGCTGACCTGGGCGTCAGCCAGATCTAAATATAGACGTTACGTACTCCGCCACGCTATGACTGGGATACAAAAACAGACCACGGAAAATCGCATTTTCCAAGGCGAGTCGATACTCTCCAGTCTCCACGCAGATCAGAAATTTCTCGATAAATTTCCTCTCCCTTTTACGCTCCCACACACTGTTGTAACTAATTATTTACAGCTAGAGCTAGAGCAGTCAATCAATGGTACGCTGCATTCTGTATTCGTGGCAGGGAGATCTAAGTTTCCCTTAAGCTGAAAGTAGATTTAATAAAATATGAGACCTATTTTTCGCATTAAACCGACTTACTTACATGGCGACGTTCTGTTTTAGCTTCAGGTCACAGCCATGTTTGTCGACTACCGTTACGATGATTAATTGTCTTAAATTTACACCCCGGCCCCCTTTACTTTTTTTCCTGCTTAATGATTTAGTTGTTTCAATATAGTATATACATATTATAACTAAAAAATCAGAGTTTAAGGGTTTTGGCATCTTTACCAAGAAAGTAGGAAGACCCTTTTTCTAGTTCTCTACGAAAATAGTTACAAAACCTTCGGTTTCTAATTCTTTACTAGTCCTACCTAGTGAATCACCACGTCACGATGGTATGATCCATTCCCGGAAATTTCGCTTGGAAAATATTTCCCTGCGTCACGCGACCCATACACACCCACACCCCTACACACACACACACAGCGGCGGCCTCAACTGCGTAGGTCACAGCCGGTTGCGAGACGGTACAAGGCCAAAGTCTGGTGGGGTCGCCCTCGTATACACCGTGGCAAATTTGCCCGTTTGGAAATGGTAGGCTTAATTAAAGAACGGCCTTTGCACTCAGTATTAGAGTTCATAGGGCAAACTGATATTTTTTGGACTTAGCCTAGAAGATAAAGACTTAGGAAAATGTGAGAAGGAATGAGACAAGACGTAGACAGAGTGGGCCGACAGCGAAAAAGCAGAAATAAAGAGGAGAAAAGAGAAAAGAGAAGAAAAGTTAAAGACAATGATTTATAGGTACTGTAAAGAGACAATTAAAATGTCATAGAAATATCATCCTGGAAAGGGAATTTGAGATAGTTAGACGCGTTTTGTTTTGTTTTTTTTTGTTTTTTTTTTATGTGTATATTATTCAATAGATATACTCTCTCATACTTTCGAAAACATACCTAAGACTTCTTACATTATATTATTTTAGCTTAGTTGTTTGACACAGACGCAAAGATAACGCCCTGACTTTTTCGGAAATGCTTTGTCCTGTGTGAGTGTGTGTCAGCTGATTCAAAAAGGTCACGTAAGAGCATACTTAACAGATGGGAGTGGGGACTGTTACAGGCTTGCACAGGCACTACAGATTCTAGCCTGTGCACCTAGTATGTTCGGCAATTCCGTCTTAAATATTTAGCCCTTTTTTTTTTAACTAAAATTATCTCTCGAATTGAAATCTTCCCGTCGGCTCCCAGGTAACAGGCTTGAAAAAAAAAAAAAACCTTTGCAATAAGTGTAAAAGTAACTTTTATCATTTAATCATATGGCAGAGTTAGGACAGTTACATAATTGGTTGAGTGGGCCTATGGGCTTAACAAAAATTGCGTTGCTAGCATAATTCTGTCCTAACTATGCTTAAAAGTGTAAAGAAAAAGATTACTATAAATCCCTTAACATGCTTAAGTTTGTTCACTTCGGTGACTTGGCGTTTATTCATTCTAGGAGGAGTCGAGTCTTCTCCGTCCTCTCTGTCTGTCTGTCAGCCTGCCTGCCTGCGTCTCTCTTATTCTCTCCCTTTCTCTATTTATGCATCCCTCTTTCTCTCTCTCTATCTCTCTCTCTCTCTCTCTCTCTCTCTCTCTCTCTCTCTCTTTGGTTTTTTTTATTATTTTTTTTTATATATTTAACTCTTGGTCTCTCTCTTATTATGTCGCAAGCACACTATCTATCTCTTTATTTATCTATGTATATAATGCCTATATCAACCTGTCTGTCTGTCTATCTATTCATATTTCTATCGGGCTGGCTGTATCTATCTTTATACTTCTCTAACTGTCTGTCTGACAACCCATCCAATTATCTATCGGACTGTCAATCTGTCTGCCTATTCATGCATTATATATTTATTCATCAGTCTAACCAATCACCCATCTATCATAATCCATCAATCTAACCAATAACCCATCTATCATAATCCATCAATCTAAACAATTATCCATCTATCATATATCCGTCTAACCAATGTATTCTATTGCTGCCAATGCCTGTTTGATTGAATATTATTATCCTGCTTACCATTGTGAAATTTTCTCTCTAGCTCTCGCAGTGTAATTTTTTTTCCTCTACTAGAAGTAAAAAAAATTCGTCACATGAATATGCCTCTATAGAAACTCTGAATAAATGCAGACAAAATAAAATTAATGTCAGACAGTTTTGTTCCAATTATGAAGCAGGAGGCTTTAAAAATAGGTCGCGCCGACCGTACACATCTTTTTTTTTTCCTCTTTATCATGCTTTGGGTTGCTGGGCGTAACAAATAGTTATGTAGACCAAGGAAGGAATAAATATTATTTTGGCAACAGGAAACTTTCGAGAGCTTGCGCTGGCTTGTAGCCTAGATCTAGGCCTCGCTGGATCAACACATCGAAAGCAGAGGCGGGCTTACTAAGGCACCGCACCGGGGGTAAAAACCCGGATCTAAACTGAGCCGTCTTCTATTATGAAACCGGACCTAGATTATACTTGGCTATGCCCACTCTACCCTGGTCAGGAAAAGCAACGCAGTAGGCTGATAAAATTCCCGAATCTGACTGTCATCATTCATTCGCAACTGAAGCCAGCGAAGGGAGCGGACGGTGGATTCGCACATACAGGCCGACTCAGTTGTTAACTTTCAACAGATTCAAGATTCCCTCATCACATTAATTTTATAGAAGCAATGGATAACTCAGAGAAAGATTTGTATCCAGTGGAAATAATTGTGCGTCCAAGTTGCGATCTTCCATAAACAGACCGAGAAATTGAGATTTATTTTCTCTCAGTGTGAAGTTAACATAGCTTTCATAACAATAAAAAAAATATCTATTCGAAGTGACTTCATCGAATTCATAACACGGATACTCTAGAGCAGAGGCTGGTAGGTGAAATAGCAAATTTTGTCTGATTTCTTTTACTATGGCTATTAATGTCCTAAAATATAGGCCTAGTTATAGAATTAGATCGTGATTTAGTCGAAAAGAAAATTAAAGGGGAAAGGAAATCAGAACATTAACGTTTTTAACACCACATACTCTGAAAGTGAATTTTTCCCCTGATCTTTTTAAAATATTGAAAATCAATTAGTCCTACATGTTTTGTTCTAACAAAAGTTAACATGGCATATATTCTCTTTTTATGGTGTGAACCCATTATTTATAGTGAAAGAAGAATGAATTTACGATGAATATTGGACAAGTGAACAATGAGACTTATCTCGGGACAAAACAATTTTGTTGCCAGATTTTCATAAGGCTAACAACGCTAGATTCCAGCTTGTTTTGTGATCTTAATAGACATCTATATTCAAATGCTGATTGTCATGAGCTAGAATTTAACTAGATATACAGTCTTTAGCTATGGTGCTTGCCTTGTTATGTTTTGATTGTTTCTTATTGTTGTTTCTGTTTTTGCTTTGTTTGTTTAATTCCTTCAACACTTCCTCCATCTTCCTCTACTACTACTGTTCCTTGGGTTTTTTTCGTCTTCTCCATTACTATCCTCCTCTTTGTTCACTTTTCATTCCTCTCTATTCTTTACTCATTCTTCTCCCTCACCCCACCTTTTTTTCCTCTTTTTTTTTTTAAAGAGCAGTTTGATACCAAGACTTTTGAACAAGATAATGTTATAATTGTTAACCGATCTATAGCTAACCAATAGATATAACCAATAGGGCCAACACAATCATGATCCATACGACTCAATACTATGAACATTATGATAGGTATAAAATTATTGTATCAACAGCAATGCATCAAATCGGCCAGGCCCTTAAAGGCTAACGTGACATTGTGAAATCGATTACAGAGCCGTAACCGTTCTGTGCTGTGGGCGATGCGCTGAACTTTGTGTCGCGGATTCGAACTGGACCGTCAGTGCTGAACGAGTTCACAACTCTCACCGTATCGATCTTGACCCGCCCGACGAGGGCTTGATCTGTCGACATGATAAGACCGCGGCTTATCTTTTAATTATGGACGGGCCTCTTCAAATACTCAAACATAGAGGGAAAAATGGAAACACTATCATTGATGAGCTGCTGCCATAGATCTTTTGCTATTGTTTTTTTTTTAACAAACATTGTGTAGCTTTGTTAACTGCAAAACAAATTTGGAATTTTGTTCTTTTCTCTTTTTTTTTTTTTTTTTTGCCTTTTATGTATTTTTTTTACTATTACTATCTACCCCCCCCCCCCCCCTTAAAAAGTTCTTAAACGAAATTTAAGAAATTAATAGTAATCAATCAATCAAATTTATACCAAGTAAGAATAGATGAGTTGTTATTGGGTGGTTGTTTTTTTTTTTCCTCTTCGCTGTTAGTTGAATAACATTCTGACCTGAGAATCACAATTCTTTCTTTTTTCTCAGGTGATACACGCCCTGATCGACAACTTCAAAGGATCGGTTTACTATCATCTGCACTGGAGATCACAAATACGAGACAGAGACCGCAATCCCTGACTCCAGTTATTGATATCCAAGCGAACATTTTAAGTACTCGTCGTGTCTTCACAATTATTTAGAACTCTAGAGACAAGGCTTAACTCCACCACTGTTACTTGCAAGTATGTCAGAATTTATCGCAGACCTACGGGAGCCTAGAGTTCCAACTGTTTACGAAGACTTTGGCGATGATGATTTTGTAGCCGAACTACGACCTCCTCGATTAAGTTATAAAACAGGTCATCATAGCATGGAGATGGAAGAGCCGCATTGTCAGGAAAACCCTGGGTTTCCATCAGATGAGCATGTGCAAGGGCTGTTGACAAGCGGCAGATTTAGCCCAGATCAGATAACAGAACTGATTCATGGATCGACTTTAACCTTGATCAAGAAGTTATTGTATGGACGCAACATCGTGCACATTCAAGGGCAGATTAGAATTTCTCTTGATGACAAGACACAGCCTCCAGTCCTAATCAATTTTGACCACCCCGTCGAAGAGTCTGTGGTCAACCCCAACAGTAAGGAACGTTCTCCGTTCGCAGATGTCACTGATGAGTTTAACGTCAGAGTGAGACGGAATGACCAGAAATACCCCACCAAGAACTTTCTCAACAACACGCTGAAAGTTGTGGATCAGCGGTACCTGAACCCGCGCAGAGGAAGTGATGCCGACAGCGGCTATGGTGGGAAAAGCAGTGACGAGGCAGAGTCGGGGCTTGGAGTGGGAGACCGCATGGACATGGAAACATCCAGAATTGTTCGCAGCGACGAACGGTCGTGCTCCAGCGTTGACACCATTTGCACAGTGTTGGGATCTGAACTGCGGTACCAGCGAGAGCCCAGTTGTGAGAAGGCTAGGATGGCATCCGTCAGCCCAAGCCCCGAGAGCTGGGAGGAACTAGACGAAGAATGCTCAGCACTCGTCATTGATGAGAATTATGACCCTGAGGCGAATTCTGAGCCAACTAGTACAGCTTATGAAAAGGACATTAGTCACGAAGGCGATGAAGACGAAGTAGTCATAGGTATGAACTCTGACTCAGGAGCTGCTCATGCGGTCAACCAGCAACGCAACCAAGAAACAGTGTATCCCGATTCTCAGCTACGGTCACCAAGCCTCCCAGTGGATCTCTCTGGAGACAGCGAAGATCCTCGTGGACGTTTGACCCCCTTAGCCCAGAATCTAGTCCTCTGTAACGACGTGAGTCCTCAAGGTCTGGTCTGTCGATTGTGTCATGCGGTCACAAGCAATGCAACTGAACTGACAAATCACGCTGCTCAGACACACAAGCTACACGTTTGTGTTCACTGTTTTCAATCCTTTACAGCCAAGGCCGATTTAGAGAACCATGCCCACATTCACTCGCCGACTGAGTGTGTGGAAGAACAAGCACCAGATATTGATGGCCACGACCAGCAAGGAGAACAGGTTCTAGATTTGAGTATCAAAAAGGTACCTGTAGAGTTCAAGAACGACAGATTAGGGGAGGTTGAATCAAGTGACATCACCGGTCTGCATAGAGCATTGTCAGGTCAATCAGGTCAGGACGTATCCAGAGATGGCTACAGACAGCCTGGTCCAGACAGTTCTTTTACTACCATTACCCCAAGAAGTGAACCCACGAGGGAGATACTACGCCTGCAGAGTTTTGATGGAATGGAAAATGGTCTTGTAAGCATCAAGATCGAACCTGACTGTGGAGCCCAACCAACTCTTCACCAGCACTTTGCATTCTCGGAAGGTCCACATGGTCAGCTAGTCCGATGCAAGACAGAAGAACCTGTGGATGCATTAAAACTTGAACATTCACCACGTGCAGTCAATTTTGCTCACATAAAAGTACCTCAGAAGCTCCTCCCACTGCATGGAAAGCCTTCTATAAGATTCAGCCCATACAGCAGGGAGAGACTGGCGGAGCTAACAGCTAAATTTATTGCGTCCAGAAAAGAAACTCCCTCGATCCCTATCAAAAAGGGTCCCGTTCCCGCAGGCTGCTCTAAAGGAGATGCCACCCTGAAAGCAGCGATACATAAGAAAATACAGTCCTCGACTTATGCTGAGGGAATGGCCAAGGTGAATGGCGAAATCTCATGCGAGGTGTCAATGTCGGAGACGGCCTTGAAAAATCGCGTGAACGCTTTTGTCAAGAGCGGCGGCCACCAAGCGCAAGTTGAGGCCTTGGCTAAGACCACTGTCAGTGGCTGTAACAACGTCAAACCTTCAGATGCACGGGACAGATCGAATCATGGAACCAGGAGAAAGGCAAGCAACGGCTCTTTCATTTGTGGTCACGAGGGTTGCGGAGAAGAGTTTGCCAGCTTCCAAGCTCTGGAGCGACACTCTGTGGACAGCCACGGACGGTATCTGTGTGAGCACTGCAGTAAAACTTTTACAGCCCGCCCAAACAGAGACCGTCACGTGCGCTACCACACCGGAGAGCGACCCTACAAGTGTGACCTTTGTCCTATGGCCTTTTTCCGCGGAGACGACCTCAAGTACCACCGGACGACGAGGCACCCTTCTGCTGAGCCTTTCGTCTGCAAGCGTTGTAATCGAAGCTTCACCTGGAACCGTGACTTGGAGAGGCACCAAAGGCACTGTCGGTGCAAGGCATAAAAAGAGCTTTCGCTGACCACTGTCCACTCTGTACCACCGCAACCCAGGAATCCCCAAAAATCTAGTTTCCATTTTTAGACCACGAACGCTAATCACATACCAAACTTTACTACCTTCATTGAAAGACTTTCATGTATTTTTTTTAAATAGCGTTTACTAAGTGAAAAGAATTATTTTGGCAAAAAAGGTATTATGTGTAAGAAAGAACTTTGCTTGGTTGTAAATAGCTCAACACCCTATCTGGAATTTATTTACCTTTAATTCCAATATGCGGCCTTAATGTTACCTTGCCTTAATCAAAATAAAGTATAGCCTAAACATAATTATTCTCTATGACTAATACACAATAATTTATTTCGCTTATCTACCTCGAGAATTGAATGGTCTTTGAATTGAGTTGAAATAATTATGAGCAGCAATATCATTGCGTTGACAATCTGACCACCATTTTGTTTGTTCTCTATTATGATTATAGATAATTATGTGGCATGGTGTATATTACATTCCTCTGTTCATGTTCTAGTGTGCTATGTGATACATGCTGGTCTTTTTTTTTAGTCTTTTTTATTTTTTTTAATTTACATATTAGATCTATTTGAGCGTGAGATTTTACACATTTTAAGCCATTATGATTTTAATACATAACTAAAATATTTTGAAATTAATTATAAGAAGTAAGTTAGAGACATAAAAAGATAGGGCCTCTCTCTGGATACTTTTGAGTCAATTCTTTTTTTTTCTCTTCAATAACCCATAAATGGGTGCTAGCTGGAATGCCTGACAAATGCCTCCATAAACTCTCTTTTTCATTTTCAATCAATAAATTAATGGAACATAATTCTTTCTTACGTCATATTTTCCCATACCAGTCAAGATTTTTATTTGTCCTCTTTTTTTATTTTTTTTTTATTTTTTTTTTGTTCCCACAGTGATAAATTGCCAAAAATAATTACATGTACGTGCCATCCTTAGAAACCCCAACTAATGTAACTGTCCGAAGAGTAGCTTGCCCTGTCGACTTGTTCAGCTTAAACAAGCCAACATCCTTGCCTACCTGCTCAAGGTCTACATTTTGCCAATGTTTTACACCTGCAATGTTTTTTACCGTCCATTCCTTCTCATTTTTTTTTTTTTTTTTTTTTTTGTGGCTGCAGACAATTTTAACTTTTGCATTATAAAATCTAAGATTCGTGCTAATCTTCCTTCAAATCAACCTTTCGTTTTATCACTTTCAAATTAATAGGAAAGTCCTTTCACGTTGATTCTAATGTTATATGGAAGGAAATGACACTGGTAAAACGAGTATGGGATGCATTCTAATAACTTTTATTTGAGATCCTCTGATGTTTAAGGATTGCGGAATACAATTTAAACTTTGTTGAAGAATAAATCCTACTTTCCAAAAGTTTCTGACATTAATTTGGGAAAATAAATGTATTGGCTTTATGAGTAAAAAATATCTTGTGCGTTATTATTCTTTGTGAATTTCTGTCGTTAATTAAGTGTAAATATATAAATTTAATGTGTGTGGCTAATCCTCTTTCTTCTTACTCTGTCTGTCTGTCTGTCTTTCTCTCTCTCTCTCTCTCTCTCTCTCTCTCTCTCTCTCTCTCTCTCTCTCTCTCTCTCTCTCTCTCTCTCTCTCTCTCTCTCTCTCTCTCTCTCTCTCTCTCTCTCTCTCTCTCTCTCTCTCTCTCTCTCTCTCTCTCTCTCTCTCTCTCTCTCTCTCTCTCTCTCTCTCTCTCTCTCTCTCTCTCTCTCTCTCTCACATTCTCTCTCTCTCTCTCTCTCTCTCTCTCTCTCTCTCTCTCTCTCTCTCTCTCTCTCTCTCTCTCTCTCTCTCTCTCTCTCTCTCTCTCTCTCTCTCTCTCTCTCTCTCTCTCATTTCTCTATATCTATTTATCTCTATCCGTCTATCTCTATCTTTCTATCTTCTCTTTCTCTTTGACTTTTTCTATCTCTTTCTCCATTTTCTTGGTTCTCTTTCTTTGTCTCTACCTCTGAATCTTTCCTTTTTTTTCTTCCTATATGCTTGCCTGTCTTTATTTTTTTTTTATGTCTGTTAACTCAATTTGCGTCTATCTCTCTAAATATTGTTAGACTAATTTCAGTCGGTCACCGAAAAGAAAAATTGGTACCTATGGCTGATCTCTGCCACACCAGCGATATGTACATGTACATGTATCTGAATTGTTAAGGTAGCCGAAAGAAAAATGTCGAAAGGAGGAGGGGAGAGAGAGAGAGATTCGGTAGAAAAAGTAGAGATATCTGATATTAAAAGAAATAAATAGAAGTATAGGGAGAGGAGACAGGAGAAAAAAGGAAAAAAGAATAATGAAAAATACTGAAATCATGGAGAAAATTTTTAAAAAAAATGAATTAGAGAGGGGCAGAGTCGCAGAATACCTAATAGGTATGCTGGAATACACAGATCAGCTTTTTAAAATCCTCCAACTATGAAGGATAAGGATCAACGTTTCAAACCTTTACATTGAAAAAAAATATATTTTAAAAAGTATTTATGCGAAGCCCCCATTTGGTTCAACATAAAAAATTAAACATATCGCTCAAAATGCATAAGAAAAAATTCCCGGCATTATCTTGCCAAGTACATGTTATATGCCCTTTTCAACTCTCAAAGAAACAAGTAATAAAAAAAGGTGACCCCTTATTAAAGAAAATATTTTTCACTGAATTAATTATTAAGCCTGTTCTTGCGACTTTTCCCAAAGGTTCAATGCTGTATAATGTCCAGCCAAGATCTGCACTTGTGTCACAGCTTTATTTAAAAAAAAAGGTTAGAAAGATCTTTGTTTATTTGCTGAAAATGGCTACCCGGTATATCTATTTTTTTAAAGATGTTTGTAGATCTAGATCTTTGGCAAATTTCGCTCTCTGATACACGTAGGAAAGCAACAATGATTAGAAATGTGTTTATGGGCCTGAGTTAAATAAACTATCGAGTCCAGTCTAGTGTTTCTCTCTCTCTCTCTCTCTCTCTCTCTCTCTCTCTCTCTCTCTCTCTCTCTCTCTCTCTCTCTCTCTCTCTCTCTCTCTCTCTCTCTCTCTCTCTCTCTCTCTCTCAAATACTTAATCATTGAAATCGCTCAAATTGTTGTTAACTTTCCTAATTCGCTTGATTTAGCAGCAATAACAACTTATTGAGGTGACGCGCAGCCTTCAACCATTTCCATTATCCATATTAATACTTTCAATCTACTTATCAATTTTAGAAACAGTTCGCCAGGTAAAGTAATAAATGCAGCAGATTCCTGCTTGTCGTAATACGAATTAGTTTTTAAAGTACAATAATTATACTCGTGTGGAGATATGACAATAATTTTGAGGGCCCGAGTTTATATCCTTCTCATATGATTAAAAATAGTTTTGGTCTAAATAGCACAATGCTTGGACTTGTAAGGCTTTCTATCGTGTTGACATTGCCTTGTTATCAGGGAGTGTGGTAATTGTCTGATGGCCCAAGTTTCTCCGCTTCACTGTGGGCTCTGAGCAGTCAATGGTTCAAACTTGGCTCTCATCTAATAATCTAACCAGGCCTGTGTTAAATATTGGGCTTTTTTCTACAACATAATTTTATGTGGAGATGATACAAGAAACGCTCATGTTTTAGTGTGATGGCCTGAATCTATCCCTCTCGATTTGGCACCTGATGGCTCAAATTTGGGTCTCACGTAGCCTGCTCTGTTCTCAGACTTGTGAGTATTAGCGAGTCTAACGAATCATTATCAGGTCCGAATCTAGACCTTTCTTCATCTGGCAGTAGCTGCTGACGACTCCAAATTGAATTTCACCTTAGTCCCATGCTCAGACTAACTGGCCTTTCTGAGTGACAAGATTGAAATATTGTTATACATTTTTACATTTTTTCGATGATTGTGACATCTTGTTTAAGCCGAGTTTGTTTGCCAAATGCATACCATCGGGAGTAAACCAAACAGTTGAAGTCTTGCAAGACCATCATTGGTGATTAAAGAACCTTCGAAATATATACATATATACATATGCGTTTTGCCCCATGCAAATGGCTTTGTTCATTAATAGTTACCGTAAATCGTCGTTTCCACTCTGAAACATTAAGTTTACGTCTGGTATAATTTGTACCCCTTAAGAAAATTTGAAACACCGAAACAATTCCCCAATGGAAATGATACGTTAAATAAAAGATGAGCTTTAAATTATTCTCGGTACAAAATTGTGTTACGTGAACTTTGGAACATTTCGAGTCTGAATAAGCCTATCTGCGAATAATAAGTCTTGTTTCAGTAATCACTCAAGATTTTCCTCTAGACTGTTTACTCAGGGCGTCCTTTAGTCGGCAAACACAATGGGGGTGTCGACCTTTAATTTAGGAGCGGTTAGGATATTTTTTTTAATTATAATTTAATTACTAGCTAACTATAAGCTCAAGGGCAAAAGATTCAGAAAAGAATCTTAATAGATTCTATTAAATTAAAAGAAAACAGGCATTGCCTTCCTTTCTCTGCTGCTCTTTCTGGGGTTGTCGAACAATACAATACATTTTAAAAGTCGAATTGCCCCCTCCCCTTCCCCCAACCCTTCGAAAACTACAATGGGTGGGTCTTAATGTCAACTGTAAGAGAAATTTAAACTTAAAAATATTAGCCAGACTTCCAAAAAAATTTTAAACAAGATTATAACTTGCCACATTGCACTTTGTGATTGTCCTAAAGCAGGAAATCGTAAAAACTTTTTTAAATTTTGAAGAAAAAATTCCTGTCATTTATACCTGATCTTGCTTTTTGGGCTGGGAATTCCACATCTGGACATGACGTTCGTTTAGGCGATAGCCTATAGTTTCTATTTTTTTTTTTTTTTTTTTTGAGATAATGAAACGAGAAAATAAAAAAACCCCAACTAGATCAGTGGTAAATTGATGATAAATTCGTAACTACCGGAAATAGTCAATCGGGTTCTTATACTCAAGATTTCTTTCAAATATTAATTTCTGCTCCTAAAAAAAATTTATTACTTTAAAAATTGTTGTTTTGTTTTGTTTAAAATAACCCTTAACCTGACTCAGTGTCTGATTTTTTTTGTATGCTATCCATTTCTGAGATTTTGATTGTAAAAAATATACGCGGGTGGTATTGATTACTGCCGTAAGTGACATTTTTGGCGAAATGCGTTTTATTGCATAGTTATATGCACCAGGCCATGGCGCGTTTTTCTATCTGGGTTCTGAACCTCTAGCTTTAAAATTGGCGTCCTAATTCAAGTTTAAAAATTAACCGTATGTACATTGTTCAAAAAGTGTCTTTTGATTACAACTGTAAGGGCACTTACGGCTGTATACAACTGCGTTTCCTTTTCAGCATCTGGAGACAATAGGCGAAAACTGCTGTAAGTGCGCACTTACGGTTGTACACAATAACAATATACCACAGATAGAACATTGGTTACAGTCGATAAATAACACTTACGGCCTCGGTTTCTTTTACAACAGCAATAACTTAAAATTTATTGTTTATGTTTCATTTATCTCATGAATTGTGTCACTGTGTTATAGATCGCGAGTGTATCCATTGTCAGGTTCAACTAGATCACCAGGTCAGTCTTTTGTATGCGGAACTAGTGCTACCATAATCTGATACTTCCTTATACCAGGATAGACTCTCTCGTGGTCGTTGTTCTATTTTAAAATTTAAAAGCCAATAGAATGGGGAAAATAATATATGTTTTATATTTTGAAAGCCAGTAGCTTAAATAGAAGACCTAGCACCATGTTTTGCGGTCACGATCGTAATCTTATCTCGTTAAGATCAATTTTTATTGTCATGTTTCAATGTTACCACTTTTGTCTGTTTTGTTCAAAGACATAGAAGGCCTTTTATGCTCTTTGAAGAAGCCTTGAAAAGAGTTGACAAATACTCCATTCTGACATTGGGATCTTCCACTCCCCCATACCTGTAGAGGACTGGTGCAGTCTTTATTTTTTATTCACATTCTAGAAACATGGATGGGATTGAGTGTGAGGATAATAAAGCAACTTTGATATCGCACTTGACATATGGTTCCAATCTTCCTCAAAAATCTAACAAGCTCTCTTGCAATAGCTGATCAGTATGAACTCACTCCACTCAGTATAACAAGCATACCAGAATCTACATCTATAGCCCCACCTAGAGATCCCGTAGAATCCCTGCTGCTGTGTCAAAAAAAAAATATAACATGGATTCAGACTCATCCTCTGAAATTCCACTTGCAATTAGTAAACATTTCGCCGATTTGGTCAACCAACAGTGTAGTGTAAGATCTAAGACAGAGGCTCATAAAGAGGGAAGCCCAAACGTTTTTGAGAGAACTTTTCGTGGCTGTGTTTTCCGATGAGGACAGATACGGCCACATTTCAGACTCAGATGGCGATGCTGATGAGACGTATTCATGCTCCCCCAAAAGTGAAGAAGACAAAGCGTTTCGGCTTTGAGCAATTCACCTCACCACCTTCCCCACAGTCCCCAGGCCAATACTAATTCTGCAGCTAGGACCTAGAGATGCTGCAAATAGCACCACGATATCTTTCGGCGACAGTTACATTGGGGACAGTTCTCTCATTACACCAAGTCCTTTGTAGGCTGCAGGCTCTATTGTGGAATCACCATCCCATGTCCAGACCTCTGCCCCTTGTGACACAACCACGTGACTGGAGACAACAGAGGCAGACTGACAACTTATTGGGGGTTCAATGTTGTTAAACACAAATGGAATCTTAGTGAGTTGTATAAAACCAAGAAAGGTAAACCTCCAGTTAGAGCAAGAGCCATAAAACCAGGGTGCGGGGAAGTTTGCAGATTTAAATGTCATACAAATATTAGCTCTGATAGAGAATTCTTTATCTTAAGCTCAAAAGATCCGAATTAGGAGTGAAAGCCCTAATGTGATCAACATGTCACATGACTATGGTGAGTCTGAAGACAGCTGGTTTAAATTAGACTTTGGCGGAAAGGAAGAAAGAACCTGGTAGTATCCTATGCTAGAGCAATTGATTTAAAGCCAGTATGTATATGAATACATACAACTTGATGAGCAAAAGCGGATCTTGATGATCGGTGTAATAAAAATCTTGTACCTCATGTGCACCATGCGTTCTTTAAAGCACTGCATTAAGTATCATATCTACATTTGCCATGCCTCTGAAAAGACAGTGTGTGTGTCAGTGAAATGAAGTGAATTTTATTATCAAACGATGGAAAGTGTGTGCATTTTTTTTCTTGTGTAAATGTTTAATATTCTCATGGCTCGAGGAAAAAAAGTTGATGAAGCAGTACAACTTCAATGAGTGTGTTCTTTGTTATAATATCAAGATTATAAAATTGCATTTTACTTAATTTGTAATGTTCTAAGCGTTAACAAGGGGAGTGGGGGGAGTAAGAGAGAGAGACAGATAAATAGATAGATAGATTGATAGATAGATAGATAGATAGATAGATAGATAGATAGATAGAGAGAGAGAGAGAGAGAGAGAGAGAGAGAGAGAGAGAGAGAGAGAGTCCTTTTTCCATATACTGAAAATTGTTATGTTGATGCAAAGCACTATTTCGTTATTTTTATAAAAGGTATTTATTTGCTACAGTTGAAGTTTTTCTTCTAGGAGTGTTTCCCTCTTTACACGTGAGAGTGTCTTTAAATGGTTGGTATTTAGCTGGCTTTTAAGCATTTCAGATGCTTCATTTTCACATGCAATAATTTAAGTTATTATAGTTTGCAAGATCTGTTAATTTGATTGATGAACTGATTATATCTGTGCACTTCGCAAACTTTAGTTATACAAGAAAGATATATTCAGTATTATTTAGGATCTATTTAAGAGCATTAATTTTATATCGCAATAAAATGTATAGCATCAGAACAAATAAGGCGACAATGAGAATAAAGCAAAAACCAACAGTCAACTGAAAACTAAAACCCAAACTGATTGCATACAACCGTAAGTGTTTAACAACTTAGTACAAAAGTCGTCGAAAGTATAGCTCAGGCTGATTTAATACAACCGTATGTGCTCTTACGGCTGTAATCAATGACGATACTTTTACTTACTCCCACCGTAAGTGCACTTACAGTAGTAATCAAAAACTATTTTAAACATTACAAGTGTTGTATGTCCACTATCTCAAAAAGCCAATACGGTAACAGAAAAATGAACACATACAATAATCCGTAATGAGAAAGACAGCTTTGTTTCCAATGCGCATTAAAATCGGTGAAAAATTAACGAAATGGGGAAGTTTTTTGGTCCTCCTGTAAAATTTGCAAAATGTCACTTACGGCAGTAATCAATACCACCCGCGTATATAGGTCTGCCTAACTGTTTATAATAATTTTGTCTTTTTTCTATTTCTCTCTCTCTCTCTCTCTCTCTCTCTCTCTCTCTCTCTCTCTCTCTCTCTCTCTCTCTCTCTCTCTCTCTCTCTCTCTCTCTCTCTCTCTCTCTCTCTCTCTCTCTCTCTCTCTCTCTCTCTCTCTCTCTCTCTCTCTCTTGATCACAAAAAGTAAAGATTAGAGGCAAGTGGAGGAGGATAAATAGAGGAAGATGAAAAATACAAGCTGGAAAAGGGGAAAAAAGTTTAGAAAATATAATTATATGAAAGAAAATTGCAGATGGACTCTTCATCCATTTCTGATATGATCTGGTTGACAAGAAAATGTCAAAACAAAAGAAAAGTAAAAGTAGGTGTACCGATTTTTTTTTCATGTACTCACTATTATGATCAGACATTTTTCTTACATACTGGTTCACCTTTTGTCACTTCCTATAACAAAATTATCAACTCTGGTTTCTCTTTTTATATCATATCATGAGATGTTTTCATGTCTTCTTTTTTTGTAACTCTTGGATGAAAAGAAATTAAAATGGAAAAAAAACCGCGTCCTTAAATTTTGTTATAAGCGCTTATTTTAAAATTTTCAATTCATGTTTACTACGTAACATCATTTTTTTAAATGTTGATTTCTAAATTATTTATGATGATACATTATAATTGATGGCATAAATTTCCTTAACTTTGTTCCTTCATGAGGAAAAAACATAAAATGAAAAGTCAAAAGCTGTAATTTTTAGCAGTTCTCCTTGTTACTTCACGTCAGTTCCACTACATTGTCATAATTACTTCCGAGCTTTCCAGATTTTCCATTTCCATTATGCCCCCTTTTTTTTGGAGTTGTGTAGGAATTCAGAACTGTCCATTTGTTCGTACCCAACATGAAAACAGATTTATAAGTAGGTAAAGATATTACAAAATAATTAACCATCATTTCTCTTTTTCGTGTAATCCAGATGTCGGCGTGTCTCTGTGTTGGTATAAACTTGTCGGGGGATAAAATTAAGGTGATGAGGGTAGATTTATGGCAGTAGAGATATTAACTTATATTATTGTAAATTGCGCCGCGGAAGTTGTTGAGAAACCCAACGAAACAACAAAAGAACAAAACGCAGAAGACAAACTAATCGAGGAACTAGAACAAAGAAGAAAAGAACTAAGAAGGAAAGACAATAAAACCGGACCTGAAAGAGTAGAATACATCGAAACCAACAAAACTGTTAAAAAGAAAAGAAGAGCGAGAGCCAGAAGAAAGAGAAAAGAATTTATCACCAAAATTCTAGAACAAAAAAGAGGCCCCAAGGAGACAAATAAGTACGGGAACAAAAAGAAAATAGCGAAGATGAAGGACAAGGAAGGCAGAGAGACATCAGACAGAGAAGAGATATTAGAAATCTGTAAATCATTCTATGCAACACTCTACGAAAACACCATACAAAGCCCAACGAATTTACAAAGAGAAAGTGCAGACAAGGATGAAGTACCACCATTCACTGTAGACGAAGTCAGGAAATGTCTAAAAGAAATGAGTAAAAACAAAGCGCCTGGCCCAGATGATATCACCAGCGACGTACTGCTGCTTGGAGAAGAACCGGTTCTTAAGTACCTGACAAGCTGTTACAACAAAATCCTCAAGACAAAAGAAATCCCACCCAGCTGGGATGAAGCGAAGATCATCATACTATACAAAAAAGGAGACCCCGGCGACGTTAAAAATTATCGTCCCATCAGTTTGTTGTCACATAGTTATAAGTTGTTCACTAGATTACTGCAAAAAAGGATGGAGAACACCCTGGATGAAAATCAACCTAGAGATCAAGCTGGATTTAGAAGGGGCTTCTCAACCACGGACCACATTTTCACCCTCAACCAGGTCATAGAGAAATCAAACGAGTACAACTTACCTCTGTGCGTCGGTTTTATAGATTATGAGAAAGCTTTCGACTCCGTAGAACACTTTGCCATCTTCGACGCGCTGCGGAAAATTAACATCAATGAAACATACGTTGCCATCCTCGAAAACATCTACCAAAAGGCTACAGCACGAGTTCATATCGACAATCTGGAGTCAGAAACATTCCCCATAAACAGAGGGGTCAGGCAAGGCGATCCAATCTCTCCGAAAATGTTTACGACAGCCATGGAGATGATATTCCGAAAGGCAGGCCTAGAGCACGGAATAAACGTAGACGGCGAAACACTTACCAACCTGAGATTCGCAGATGACGTCGCACTTGTAACAGAAAAGATAGAGGACATGGAGGAACAATTAAATAAACTGAACACCTTGAGCCTAGAAACAGGACTCAGAATGCATAAAGGGAAAACAAAATACATGACCAACTTTGAAAGCAACGAAAATATACACATAGAAAATGAAGAAATCGAGAAAGTCAACAGTTATAAATATCTAGGCCAAACTACCCATCTCAAAGAAACAACAAAAGAAGAAGTAACTTGCAGGATAAGAGCTGGGTGGAGTTGCTTCGGAAGAAACAAAGAGATTTTTCAAGACGAAAAGATGCCACTCTCCTCAAAAGACAAGTCTACAACCAATGTATCCTCCCTACAATGACTTACGGCTGCCAAACATGGTCACTAACAAAAGCTCTGACACAAAAACTGAGAGTAGCACAAAGGGCAATGGAAAGGAAGATGCTAAGAATAAAACTCAAAGATAAAGTACCGTGCAAAGAAATCAGAAGAAGAACACAAGTAAAAGATATAGTCGACTTTATAACCAAGCAGAAATGGAAGTGGGCTGGTCATGCGGCAAGGTATCAAGACAACAGATGGACACTCAGAGTCACCGAGTGGCAACCTAGACACGGGAAAAGATCACGAGGAAGACAAGTGAGGCGGTGGCGAGACGATATTGTCAAGATCAAGGGCGCCACATGGAGGAGAGACGCCAAAGACAGAGATGGATGGAAGGCTGACGCGGAGGGCTACTTCCTGCAGTGGAGGGACACAGCCTTGTAAATGTAAATGTAAATTGTAAATTGATATGGAAATAGATCGTCATGAAGTCCGAATCTACATGTATCTTTATCGTTTTAAATCCCCCATATCTTTACCATAACCTTACAGTTACTGGTGCATGGTGGTTAATAAATCACAAATTAATCTAGAAAGTCTTACTGATACTGATCTGTACTTTTCGTTATTTTAAGCAAGGGCGTTTTTTAGCTATTTCTTTATAGGAAGGTAATAACTAAGAAACCGGATGTAATCATCAAGATAGCTTGATCTGATCGACAAACTCTTTAATCGCCGAATCGTTATCCTAGATCTTTGAACATGCAAGTATCTATTACATATAATTTTTTTCTTTGTGTTTGCGTATGATCCAATTTTTATTGTTGCAAGTATTATAGGATTATTAATATCAGTTTCTCCCACTAAAACTTTTAAACATCCAACCCTGATATGGTCTTTAGGTAAAACCTAAAAAATGATCCTTTACCTAGTTTTTCTTCATTTTTTTAAAATTCCTTATCCATTTACAGCAGAGCAACATAAGAAAAGCAAAAAAAAAAACCATAAAAGAACCATGGTGAACGATGAAAGCTAAAAAAAAAGTAAAAAAAAACAGCCGAGCCTTTAACCTATTACCGGTACATACGTATTAAAAAGAGATGATCCAACATATTCTAAGAACGTCAAAAAGAATCAGAACAATGAACATCATTTCCGCTAAAAATGCCAAATGATTTAAGTTACAAAAAAAAAAAAAGGCATTTTAACCCAAAGCAATAAGTTTTTTCACCAGACAGCTGGAGGACAGTACTATAATCGGACTGAAACAAATAAGAATGGAAAAAAAATAAGAAGATGATAAAAAGAAGAGCTTGAAAAATAAATTTTATCTAAAGGAAGTGTTTTTGTGTGGAAGGAAATAATAAAAAAAAAATGTGAGTTGGTTTCGCTTTTCTCACCAACGTTCAAAGTCAGAATGATCATGTTAACATGTACCTAATTTTGGACATGCTCAGGAAAATGTCCATATAAGGTAACTGCCGCTACTTTGATAACATTTTTACTTCATTTGTTAAAGGTGAATTGATGATCTCTCTCTCTCTCTCTCTCTCTCTCTCTCTCTCTCTCTCTCTCTCTCTCTCTCTCTCTCTCTCTCTCTCTCTCTCTCTCTCTCTCTCTCTCTCTCTCTCTCTCTCTCTCTCTCTCACTCTCTCTCTCTGATCTCTATGTCTACTTTTTTTTTTATATCTTTCACCTTTTATTTATACATCTATCTATCAATCTGTTTTTCCATCTAACAATCTATCTATCTATCTATCTATCTTTATCTGCCCTTTTCATAATTATTGTGATCACTAAGTTTAACTTATGCAAGAGAGCCGTGAACGATTCTCGAATACCCCCTTTCTCTCTTTCTCTCTCTTTCTCTCTCTCTCTCTCTCTCTCTCTCTCTCTCTCTCTCTCTCTCTCTCTCTCTCTCTCTCTCTCTCTCTCTCTCTCTATTTGTCGCTTCCTCTCCCTCTCACTTACCGTACTCGGTTTTTTTCTCGCAAACCTTTTCCAGACTTCTTAGTATTTTTCCCCTCAGTTCTTCTACCTTTTGACTCATTTCAATTGTTAATACTTAGAAACTGTGCTGATCATGAAACTGTCATTACGACTCATTGCTATCTCTCAGCATCCCACTACTCGTACATCCGGTTTGCCCTGGTTTGCGAGCTCAAGAATGTCATCTAGACCGGAGGTTGAGGTCAGCGATTAAGTTCTAAATTAAGCAACGGAGCTCATCCACGCATTAATGTATATAATTATTCTTTGGCTCAATTTCAGAAAATCTCGGTGTGTCACACATCGTGCAGTGCAGAGCAATTCTTATCAGCAATCTAGGTTTTCTCGGTCATTATGTCAGATTCTCTTTCATTCCACTATCGAATCTGACGCAAACTTAGCTCAGAGATGTGTGTGTTAACAGAATTAAGAGAGAACTGACCTAAGCATCGAAAATTAAAATTATCTTGATTTAGATCTAGTTCTGTTCAATTTTTTGTGTCTAGAAATAGTTTAGTACATGTACTACTGGCACAGTAGAGCATTGTGTAATTTAAAGTAAAATTACTAAGATAAAGTTAGATGAATCAAGAATCTCTGTCTTTCTCACTTACTCTCTCTCTCTCTCTCTCTCTCTCTCTCTCTCTCTCTCTCTCTCTCTCTCTCTCTCTCTCTCTCTCTCTCTCTCTCTCTCTCTCTCTCTCTCTCTCCCTCCCTCCCTCTCACCCTCTTTCTCTCTGTATGTCTCTCTTTCTCTGTTACTCTCTATGATACAGAAGAGGGAAGAAATAAGGTAGAATAGCAAGAAGATAGAAAATGCGTTTTTGAGAAACTAAAAAAATCCATGTATGGATTGGCCGATACTGCAACTAAAGTAGATAGGTTTTAATATGTTAGAACTATTGTTACCTTTTTTGGATTCGAATGCTTGCGTGGTTTCACAATTCTAGCACAAAGTGCAGTGAACATCATCTTTCCCGGGTAATAATTTCAAATTATTGCTGATGGGGTAGAGATAAAGCAGATAACAAACGGTGCATTGGTCCGTTCGATAACAATAAAAGTTAGGAGATATTGCAATGTTTCAGTTTAGGAAGTTCGATTTTCCTAAGTCTTTTTCATTATCTGACTCCAATACCCTATATATCCTTGACATAATAACCTCACTATGTAAATATCGCTTTCATTGTCATCCCTATAAGTTAGGAACTTACAAAGATATTAGCCCAATTTTCAATTTAGTCAAGGGTTGTTTAAGGTCTTACCTGCGCCACTTGAAATTCCCTCTAACATTGGTATTAAAAGATCCGGTATTGCTGATTATTTAACACAAGCTGAAAAACCTCGTTCTACAAACGGGGCTCTGTTGTCAATTTGCCGAGGCTGTGGTGCGTGTGTATTTAAAGAGGCTGATAAATGTTCTCGATATTTCTCCTTTTACTTACATGATCTTAATATGTCTCCAACTATCCATCTTTTCACCTAGAATCTAGATATCTCGATAATTCTAATTCTTAGCACAAAATTTAGATATAGAACTTAATTCTCTTTGGAATAAACGAAATCGACTTAATATTCTATTCTTTCCCAAACTGTTTTTAGATCCTTTTAAACACTTTTTAGAAAGCTGTGAATTCTCATGTTAATGCATAAAAGTCCACTGTCTTGCTGGAATTCTTAGCCACGCAGTTGTTTAAAGCTAGATCTACACTAAAGTCGATTAAGAAAGACTTCCGTTTTTTTTTAAGAAAGGCAAAATGGCGCGCGAAAATTTGTGATCGTAAGTTGGCCAAGTTGACGAAACAAAGCATTTTGAGGAAATCGAGGAAAGCAGTAAATGTAGATTTTTTTATGGATTAAAACCTAGCCACATGAATGATGAAGACGCCTGGAAAGTTTCTAAGGTGTGGGTTAAGTAATAACGGAGGAGTTCGCGAACAAAGCCTCCAAAGTCGGCTTTTATATATAGTTATCGTGAATCAGTATGATGTGGTGTTTAAGGCACCTAACTTATATTTCATATATGGAATGGCACTGGGTTTAGCGTGACTGATCTTTTCAATTGCTGTTTGAGTGCCTTTCTGTTGTAGGATAATCTGAATTATTCTCTTCATTTCTCTAAAAAGCCACTCTGAGCATCGCTATTCTCAACATCACGACCACAACCATTAACACCACAGCATGATCGTGATCATGACCATGATCATCATCATTTTCATCCTCATTATCATCATCATCATCATTATTATTGTTATCGACAGCACGACTATCACCACCACAACCCTATCATCATCATCATCATCATCATCATCATCATCATCATCATTATCATTGTTATGGACAGCGTCACTATCACCACCACAACCCTATCATCATCCTAATTTTAATCATTAATTTAAACACCATGATAACAGCCATCGTTATTACTATAGCTATCGTCACAATCAACATTATTATCAACAAAACGTCATCATTTTCATCATTATTATCATAATCATCGTCATCAGCATCTTCCTCGGTCGATGATTTGGCGTCTTTTTTCAGTTCCGGATTGGCTTGTTTCATATGGAGAGAATGTTGACATAACCTTGCTGTGGAAGGTCTACATCCAAAAAACCATAAAAGCAAACATACAACCAAAATTTACTTTTCTTCATCATCATGGCAAATTTTTTTTCTTCCTCGTCTTTCACTTCTCCTTCTACTTTTTCTCCTCCTCCTCCTCTTCCTCCTCCTCCTCCTCCTCCTCCTCCTTCTTCTTCTTCTTCTTCTTCTTCTTCTTCTTCTTCTTCTTCTTCTTCTTCTTCTTCTTCTTCTTCTTCTTCTTCTTCTTCTTCTTCTTCTTCTTCTTCTTCTTCTTCTTCTTCTTCTTCTTCTTCTTCTTCTTCTTCTTCTTCTCTTTTTTTTTCTTTTTTTCTTTTTATTATTATTATTATTATTATTATTATTATTATTATTATTATTATTATTATTATTATTACTACTACTACTACTACTACTACTACTACTACTACTTTTATTATTATGAAGGCGCCAGTCACTATGGGTTTAGAACGTCTGGCCTAATATTAATAGGGTCCGTGTTTTTCTGGGCTCTATCCTCACAGCGTGGATGGCTAAGTTTTGAGGCCTCATCTTTTCAGTTTCCTACTGCCCGAAGGTAGATTTTTCGGTGTTCAGAAAAAAAAAGAATCTGGGATCAAGTTATGGTGAACGCGTTATTATAAGTGATTAAACAATTAAGAAAACAGAAAAGAAACAATCTTCATATTCTTTCTCATTCTTTTTTTAATGATCACGTATCGTTTTATAGTACCACTATTTCCGGACCATCACGTTGCGTCTTTATGATTTTTACTTAACTAGGGAAAAAATGCAAATTCATATGTTATTTTAAACGGCCTTTCCGCCCTTGAAGTCATGTGAATAGAAATCACTTGCTCAGACCACGCGATTGCAGCATGCATTATTGCCACACGGTAACCAAGCGAATACAGTCGCATCTTTAGTCTCCTTAAATTTTGGTGCCAGTACAACATGACCTAAGACGTGATGGTAATTTTCCAACCTTTACCACATGATTTGTATTATCTTATCTTGCACCAAACCAGTACTCGGCGCTTATCCACACTTTCAAACATACACACAAACATCTGCCGCTGTCTCTTCAGGAACATATTTTTATACTTCTGCAGCTGATTTAAATTTGAATGTCGCAATTCGGCCCGATCAATAGTTGCAATGGACAGACAGTTTTTGCTAATTAAAATGAAAAGAAGTATAGGCAGAGCAGCCCCAAAAATACAAAATATTACACAAGACGTGCATAAAATTCAAAAAATGAGAACAGGAAACAACATGCAAGCAAATCACAAAACAAAACTAAAAAAAATAACATGTTAGAAATAGGGTATATTATAATATTAAAGAAATTAACTAATAAAAGAAAAATGTAAAAAACTGTTAAGATTTTTTTTTTAAATTGTAATTCGAATAATGAAAAGATAATATGAAAAAATTTAAAGAGATTAATTTCAATAAGGAAAAGAAAATCGAAAGATTTTGTCAAAAGAAAGAATCAGATAAAAAAAAAAGGAAAATGTATGTGTGCGGGGGTGGGAGGCGGGTTGGGGGGAGGGGAGGGGGAAGTGATGGGGCTGGTGGAAGAGAAACAGATTAACTGTTAAGGAGAAACGAAAAAGATGTCTCTGAAACTGCAACGTGGTTGTTTTTCTTGTGTTCGCCCCGCCGTTTTGACTTAAACACTCCTATTATTGGCTTGTCATGTAAATCATTGTGGCTGTAGACCAATGTCAATCTCGACACGGAAGTTACTTTATTATTCATTAAAAGTAAATAAACCATTATTATCTACTAACTAAACGTTGCCAATTTGGATTTCAACATAAATTCTTTAGACCTGTTGCTAGCCATTGTGGTTGTAAACCAATGTCAATCTCGACACGGATGTTACTTTATCATTCATTAGAAGTACCTTAACCATATTATTAAGTAATCAATTTGGATTTGAACATAAATTCTTTAGACCTGTTACTAGTCAATGAGGTTATTGGAATATAGCTGATCACGCTACTGAAAGCTGACACCTAGATACTGGGATCTATTTTGTGGGGATTTCACATACCTAAAATTGTGCACATAACTGGGAAATAATTATTAAGCTTATCATGTTTATTTTCCAAATCGACATTATGATGAAAATAGCTTTTTTTTTGCTATTAGACTAATAGGCCAAATTAATATTCATTAATACACTTTGAACCGACAGAACCTTGAATGGGATCGAATGACGTGGGTGACACAATTATAAAATTGAAATATGATTATTATGATTTGATCATGATGTGCTTAGATCTGTATAGAAAGTGCCAGTAGTCAGATCTTGCTTTGGTTGTCAGGTTAATGACCCTCAATCTTCTCGTGTTATAAGGAAACCCGATTTAGTGCAGGGAGGGGCTAAGAAGATGGGATCTCCAATAATGTCTTGAGATGCGCAGCGGCGTTCGCAATTCATTATCTTTCGTTTGCAGTTTTGTAAAAAAAACTCTTTATTTTGGTGGTTTAGAGCAGAATTAGTGTATTGAGTTCTACAGCGTCACGGTTTAAATAAACTTAATGCCTCCAAGATTCACTCCCTGAGACAGGCAGGCAACGGAAAATTAAGAGAACGGGAGAGAGAGACAGAGAGAGAGAGAGAGAGAGAGACAGACAGACAGACAGAGACGGACAGGCAGACAGAGAGGCAGTAAGAAAGAGACAGATAGCCAGACAGACACACAGGCAGACAGGCAGGCAGACAGACAGAGCTCGTCGAGTGGTCGAAATACCGAAGAAGTGAGAAATGCTTCTTCAACTTACATCATGTAATAATGGAGATGACAAGATGAAGCAAAATAAAGGAGGAATAAGGAAGACGAACGTGGCAACAAGACCAATTGAGCGAGTAGGAGAGATAGAGCCACAATGAGGCGGTTTGAAAAATAATTTTGTGACTCAAGCATCAATTTTATCTTAGCCCTTGGACATAATATAGGTGTATGGGATAACGCTGATTTTCACTTTCCAGTAAGAGCATTTCAAAAACCCCAGCAAATGAGCTTAAAATTGTGTTTGTTTCTTTTCCTTGAACCATTATTCCTGTTGCTGCTGTTGTTGTTGTTGGTGTTGTTGTTGTTGTTGTTGTTGATGTCTTTGTTGTTATTGTTGTCGTTGTTGTTGTTGTTATTGATGATGTCTTTGTTGTTGTTGTTGTTGTTGTTGTTGTTGTTGTTGTTGTTGTTGTTGTTGTTGTTGTTGTTGTACCTGTCACATATTCTTCTTCTTCTTCTTCATCTTATTATTATTATTATTATTATTATTATTATTATTATTATTATTATTATTATTATTATTATTATTATTATTATTATTATTATTATTATTATTATTTTTATTATTATTATTATTATTATTATTATTATTACTATTATTATTATTATTATTATTATTATTGCTAATAAAGTTATCACTCTTATTTCTTCTTTTTTTTTTTTTTTGTTTGTTTTGCAATGGTTGAAAATTTTGTATTATGAGTTTATGTTGACTTGCATATTTATCTCCCCCCCCCCCTCCCTCTTTCCCCCTTTCCCAAAAGTCTAAAAAAATCATTCCTAACTGGATCTCTATCATATAATATCATATAATACAGCATTATGAAATTTTCATCTGGCGGCGTTCGATATACAAATAAGGACTCCCATTCAAACTGAAGGTCAAATTCTCTGTGTTCGGCTGTCAGTGCACTACACTAGCAATTCTCCAAGTACAACCCCCCCCCCCCCCCCCCCCCCCCCCCCCCCCCCCCCCCCCCCCAAAAAAAAAAAAAAAAAAAGGAAAAAATAATATCACATCTACGAGACAAGCGCAAAGTAGGCGTGCATAGTAAATAGTTATGTAAGTCCAATACAGCGAAACATGGCCCACTTCAGCAAATGAAGCTATAATAAAGCAGGAAAAATCGATATGCAGACGAGCTAGTGAGGCTGTTATGAAACCACATAAAAATAAACAAGGACAGTGTTGATTAGCTGTTGAGTGACCTTACATTTTCGATTTGACCTCACAATCTGGATCTGCATAACGACGAAAATCGCTCTTGAACTTCATATACAACACGGCGCAGCATCCGTGGCGCCTCCAGGCCACAAGTCGTTACGTTTTCCCTTGATATGACGGACTCTGGGTCATCAAGGTCTTTGTTTGAACAGGCCGGTAATAATAACCCTACCAGCAAGAGGTAAATAAGCCAGTAGGGCGTTAAAACAGTGCCCTCTGATTGAAGTAGATTTTTCGTAGGCTCTAAGTCAGACACAAAGCTAGCTGAACGGGGTCTAGGTTGAATAGATTAAGATTCGGATGGGCACATAACCATCGAGACAGTGTTCACTGTCACTGCAAAGCCTTGTCAAGGTTACAATTTTTTAATTTAAATTTTGCCCGAATCTTTCATAACGATAATAATAATAGTAGTAGTAGTAGTAGTAGTAGTAGTAGTAGTAGTAGTAGTAGTAGTAGTAGTAGTAGTAGTAGTAGTAGTAGTAGTAGTAGTAGTAGTAGTAGTAGTAGTAGTAGTAGTAGTAGTAGTAGTAGTAGTAGTAGTAGTAGTAGTAGTAGTAGTAGTAGTAGTAGTAGTAGTAGTAGTAGTAGTAGTAGTAGTAGTAGAGGAGGAGGAGGAGGAGGAAGAAGAGGAGGAGTAAATAGTGTGAAATCAGATTGCCATGCTAGCAGAGTGAATAGGGTATCTGGAAGTGTTGAGGTAGTACAATTATGAAGTTTTTCTGCATGTATATTATACTTGTGAGGAAAGTGTGTTGAGAATGTATTGGGGCGCTGCTCCTGGTACTCTCGCTTCTAACGATATTTAAACGCAAACTTCACTACCACGATGAATCCGGATTGAGCGAAAAGCAAAACAGTGCAATACGGAACACACCAGCTATTATCACATGTCTTGTGCATTCCGAACTTATTTTGCCCACTCCCTGACCTGGTGGTGGTACCAGGCACTACCCTTATCCGGACTAGGTGGGTCCAATATTTTAAGGCCAAGTGACAGATTAGAGGGTTCTACATTCCTGTCACATGATTTTCAGGTAAGATTATACCTCTGTAGGCTTGCCTTTGTGGATCAAAGGTTGGAACGGTTACATTTTTACAGATCGATTTCTCAGTAAGTGAGGGCTGATCACATGCAAAGTTTTTGTCACACCAGTACCAAGGCTTGCGTAAAACGATTTATCATTGTATATCAAAGTGATTAGAAATTCTTGAGCAGATGCTTTGTGACTGGAATGCGGAAAAGTCTTTTCATCAAAATCAGCAATTTTTTTTTATGTTCAATATAAAGTTATAGGGCTAACATCTTTCACAGATACGTTTAGTTCTGTCCCCTCTCTCCCCCCCTCCCCCAATCCTCTCCGCTCTCTCTCTCTCTCTCTCTCTCTCTCTCTCTCTCTCTCTCTCTCTCTCTCTCTCTCTCTCTCTCTCTCTCTCTCTCTCTCTCTCTCAATCTTCAATCTTAAGACCCCTGTCCTCCCCCCCCCCTTTTTTTTTCTCTCTCTCAGATCTGTTTAAATATTTATACATCTCTCATTTCCCTCATTTTCTTCTGTCCCAATATCTCTCTCTTTTTTTTCTTTCCAGCTCGCTTTCTGTTATTATCTCTCACTTTCATCTTTGTCACGTCTCTCTATATGTTTTCCTCTCTCTCACTCTTTCTCTCTCGATTTGTCGTTATCTCTCTCTCCCTCTCTCTCTCTCTCTCTCTCTCTCTCTCTCTCTCTCTCTCTCTCTCTCTCTCTCTCTCTCTCTCTCTCTCTCTCTCTCTCTCTCTCTCTCTCTCTCTCTCTGTATATATATATATATTTATATATACATATATATCTATATCTTTCTCCCCTCCTCCTCATCCTACACTTACAATACTTACATTCATATTTAGTGCGAAGAAATGTCGCAAAGCTATATTTTTAGCAAGGTGTGTGAACTCATTTATCTCATAGCCTTATAGCTCCTTGAATTCGTTTTCATGTTAAGGTCTGTGTTTGTGCCACATATCTGTGTGGCTAAAGTCATTGCACTAGATTACTCATTTTAAAAAATTGAAAGGTAGGAAAGCTTTTATTCAATTTGGAAATCATGTTGAAATTAAAAAAAAATAGACTTTAAAATAGATAGAATTGAAAACCAAAGTTCTAGTCCATTATATTTTTTTCATTCCGTAACTGATAGGTATATAATATTATTTGAATCTATTGGAAATACATTAAATTATAATAATTCAAAAGAAAGCGTAGAAAGATCATCATTAATTTTGCGCTGAAACAGGCAAATTAGACTACGTATTTCTCCAATTTCAACCCAAAGAACTCGAAAAGCAAGCGTTGTTTATTGTTTGAAATGAGCAAAATGAATATTTTTACACCAAAATTGTAGTTCTTAGCCAAATTTCGAGTCAGTAAGTTTAAGCGGAAATTTTGTAACCCAAAATATTTTCCATGAATGGGTTGTGGGAAAAATTTCCTTTCAATTTTTAGTTTTCGCAAAGCTAGTCAGATTGTTGTGTCTAGGCCTTCTCGCGAGGGCAGTTCCTGGTTCAGGCCATTTTGTAAAAGTAGATTAATCATGGTTTTGATCTAAACCTAGATCGTTTCTCACTGCCGTAATCCATACAATCATCCCACAATAAACCCACTGAACTGCACTCAGATCTCTTTAAATAGATTTATTTAAGCGCTTTCTGCTTTATTTCTATCTTAAAACGAGTTCAACTGTTGAATTATTCAACACCCTGCACATTTCCGGAATACTGCTGTCAAAATAGCCGGGGTCAAGGAGTGCCCAAACATGATGAAACTCCAGATCTTAGGACTAAATCTAATCTGTATCCCTGTTATCACAAGCTAATAAATTAGAGTCTTATTTCACAAAGCCAGTTTATCGCCGTGGCTTTCTGTTTCCGGCT
>JAWDGP010000623.1:365000-370000 GCA_033675545.1 Elysia crispata | reverse complement strand
ATTATTATTATTATTATTCAATTTTTATATAGACTTCCCCTACATTTATGTATTTCTTCGTACAAGTCGTGTACATCTGAAGTAGGCAAACTTGTTTCGGACTCTGAAGTACGCAAAGCTTGGATGCCACGCCTAGCTGTTATTTTTCGCAACTGTGCACTAAAAGTAGCACTTAGTATACTTCATAGTAAGAGTGCGGTGGCTGTGATCTGTAGAGCCAGGCAGCTGTTAAGCTTATCTCGTAGAAGAGAATAAAACTGTGGAACAAAGTCTCTTTTGTTTCAATTTGGTTTTTTTTTTATCTCCATAATTCATGTCGCGGTGCCCGCAGTCTAGTGTTTGCAATAAGAATAGTTAGCTTATATTGCAATATCTAATAAACCTATTTATAAACTCTTTCAAACACTCTTATGATCTTCTTCTTCTTCTTCTTCTTCTTCTTCTTCTTCTTCTTCTTCTTCTTCTTCTTCTTCTTCTTCTTCTTCTTCTTCTTCTTCTTCTTCTTCTTCTTCTTCTTCTTCTTCTCCTTCTCCTTCTCCTTCTCCTTCTCCTTCTCCTTCTCCTTCTTCTTCTTCTTCTTCTTCTTCTTCTTCTTCTTCTTCTTCTTCTTCTTCTTCTTCTTCTTCTTCTTCTTCTTCTTCTTCTTCTTCTTCTTCTTCTTCTTCTTCTTCTTCTTCTTCTTCTTCTTCTTCTTCTTCTTCTTCTTCTTCTTCTTCTTCTTCTTCTTCTTCTTCTTCTTCTTCTTCTTCTTCTTCTTCTTCTTCTTCTTCTTCTTCTTCTTCTTCTTCTTCTTCTTCTTCTTCTTCTTCTTCTTCTTCTTCTTCTTCTTCTTCTTCTTCTTCTTCTTCTTCTTCTTCTTCTTCTTCTTCTTCTTCTTCTTCTTCTTCTCCTTCTCCTTCTCCTTCTCCTTCTCCTTTTCCTTCTCCTTCTCCTTCTTCTTCTTCTTCTTCTTCTTCTTCTTCTTCTTCTTCTTCTTCTTCTTCTTCTTCTTCTTCTTCTTCTTCTTCTTCTTCTTCTTCTTCTTCTTCTTCTTCTTCTTTCTTCTTTCTTCTTCTTCTTCTTCTTCTTCTTCTTCTTCTTCTTCTTCTTCTTCTTCTTCTTCTTCTTCTTCTTCTTCTTCTTCTTCTTCTTCTTCTTCTTCTTCTTCTTCTTCTTCTTCTTCTTCTTGTTCATGGTCCCCCATTTCAACCTTCCATCAGCCAGCTAGATAAACTTGTTGAAAATATGTTTCTTAGTTGAAAGGCACTCTGACTGTCTGTATGATTAGATGTTTTTTGTCTTCCTCTACTTCGTTTCCCATCAATGTTTCCACAGATTATGATCTTTTCCAGTCCATTTTTTCTGCCAACAGGACCTGAAACTTCAAATTTCTGATTGTTTTTATCAGTGAGCGCTTTATACCTGCCAGTTTTTAATTGGTTTTTCTTCCTAAGACACTCTCATCAACCTTCTAAAAAACATATTTCAGCATCGTTTAATTTCTTTTTGATACTGACATTACATAGGATTTAAGGGTTCTCATTAACTGTTGTGTTTATGAGATGTCCTGTTCTTCAGAATAATGAGTATGAGGCTCATCTTGTTGAATGTGTCTTTAGGTATTTCTGTTTCGTATTTCCAGTATTATATCTGATATTTATCAAGAATCCTAGTTATTTGTACTGATATGCTTGTTCGAAGTTCTCGCTTTTGCAGCAGCTGATGTTACATGTGAATATTTGTCTCTTCTTTGTCATGATCATGGGCTCTGAGCTCTTTGTATTCAGTTCTATTTTCTCTCTTGCCGCTTTATTCTGCCATTCAGGATTTATTGAGTTCATTCTCGGAGCCTGCCATAAGCACGGTATCGTCAGCATATCTTAGATTGGTGATGTATTGTTTTCATTTACTTCAACTCCTTTGCGGTCGTTGATATTGCGTAGAATCGTTTCACTGTGGATATTAAATAGATCCGGTGATATTATACAACCTTGTTTCCCCCCTCTGCATATTGGCTTGAACTCACTGCATTCTTTGTCTATTCTTATTGCTGCTTCTTGATTCCAATAAAGATTTTATAAGAACCTCAGGGTTTGGCCATCTATGTTTAGTTGTGCCAGGATCTTCAAGAGGTCTTCATATATGATCATGTTTTGCTAGGTCAAAATGATTTTGAGTATTTCAAGAAACGCAAGTACCGGATTACTAATTATCATGTACGTTTAGTGCAATTTGGGGCTATGGACCCCAGCAACGCAGTGCACACTTTTTGTGCAGGAATTAATAATAGGGCGTTTGCAGAGATTTTAAAATAGATTCAGTAGGCACAGAAATGACAGAACTGATTTCTCATTTTGAAACAACGCCCTTTACAACCGCCGCTTGCTTGCTTCAAACAAAACTGAGATGCTAATCGCAATACGGGTAGGTAGATCTTTCTAAATGATTTGTCTTAGTATTTACATTAATAAGGGGAGTGCCAAATGAGCCGGTTGATGGAGTCTGTAGACTGGCAATAAAGAGGTTCCAGGCTCGATTCCCAACAAATCCATTTGCTGGTTGAGGTGGATCCCATCTGGTCAGCCCCACCCTTTACCTAGCGTAAAGCAGCCGTCTACGGTGAGAATTTGTAGAGAAAGTTGCGGAATTTGACACTAATTAAAAATCGCTTTAAAAGTCTGTAACAAATACAAAACTGTGGCAGTTAATCAATCCAGAGCTAGATCCTTCTAACTTACCAAAGAACGCAACTTAACTGCGTACAGATAAATTACTCAAGAGATTGAAGTCAATGAGGACCGGCAAATGGATTTAAAGGCTTTGAAAGAACATAATGATTGTGTTCGATTGCTATTTGGTCTAGCTAGGGGAGACACAATTTGGAAGTGAAGCTTTTATATATAGATAGATATATACACACACACTCAATCCGTGTTCTTAGACTAATAATAATCTTGACATTCTTCTCAAACAAGAGGGCTTAAGGTTTATGTGAAAGCTGTGTACAAGAATGGAAAACAAATAAACATAATACTAGTAATAAAGTTGGTAAAATTTTTAAAAAAAATGCTTTTCTTTCACAAACAATGAAGCGTTTTCCGATTATAAAAAAAATCTGCTCGGCCAAAAATTTAAGGAATTATCTACGATAAAATACAAGTTTTGAGTCTTTAATATTTTTCAAACAATATTTTCAAGAAAAAGAAAAGATATCAAAAAGATCCAAAAAATACTGTAACTTAAAAATTTAAATAACAGTGAGTTTAAAAAAAACTGTGTAACATGTAGCCTGCAAACGTCTTGAAACCGACAATAAGACTTCGAACTGTTTCTCGAAAATTCATGTTGATCTCATATTATCTTTAAAGAAAAAAAATCTTTTGGGTGCTTGAAAAAATCTGCTGTGCAGGTTAAAAGGAAAAGAATCATCAGCATGTATTTTTTCTTTTCTTTTGTTTTGTTTCGTTTTTTGTGATTTTTTTTTTTTTTCTTTTCTTTTTTTTTCGTTCGTGTGCGTGTGTTTTAGAATACTTCCAGGAAGTAAATTGTTACCGGCTTATCCGTAAGAGTAGAAAAAAAAAACAGCTAAAAAACCGTCGCAAAAAAAATTAACAAAGGAAGCCAAAACTATGTCACCTCCTGACTCAGGCTGTTGTCAATGGGAATTTCAAAAGCAGAATCACCTTGTAAGTTTTACAAGGAAAAAAAAGGCCACAGACTTTGTCCTTTTCCATGACATTCTAGATCGCTTTTCAGAGCATTAAATTGAAAATAAGTGAGGCGTGACATGTATTGTTTTTTTTTTTTTTTGGGGGGGGGGGAGGCCTGGGGGGAATAGTTTGAGATAGGCCAAAAAATAAAGTATATGTCTAAAAAAGGCATGTTTTGAGAGAGCTGACGTTCGCAACATAAGAACTCTTTCTCTCAGTCCAACCATCCGAGACTGATAAAAGGGGTTAATATAAAACATTCAAAATTATATCTATGTGTACTTTTAAGTGCATCCAAGCATGCAAAATTAGATCAGCCTCGTGTAAAACCAAGGACAAAAAAAAATGATAAAAAAAACTTAACCTACTTGAATTGGATATTTAAACTGATTAAAGTAGACACAAACTAAAAAGGCGGAAAAAATCACAGGAGAACTGGATAGGGAAGAAACTCAAGAAGAGGGGAAGGACTGCACGAAGAAAAAATGGACGAGTCGGCTGGTCATAAACAAGACAAATAAAGAAACAGAACTCTAGCTCTTTTTGGGGAGATGAATGTGTGTTCGAAAGCATTAAGATAATTTATATTGGAAAATGCCTGAGAAATTATTAAGAAGGTGATCTTATGTTTGCTTTTAAATTTCAATATTCCCGTGGCCTCAGCGTGTCTTCTATACAGTTTTAAAAAGTTTGTATGGAATAAACAATTTCAAAGGTTTTTACCGGTCTATAGCAGCTTTTCTTTATGAAATCTTTCTATCGGTTTTACAGCTATAGCCTCTTTACTTTGCATACAAGGAAGTGTTTTGGGGTGTTTTGTTTTTGTTTTTTGTTTTTTCGTTTTTTCAGAAAAAAAAAAAAAAACACAACACAACCATGGTACTGCTTGACAGAATTTTTCTCAAGCATGTCATACTTGGTATGTGAATACAAAACCCAATGTTTTCTTCTGATATCAGCACAAGCAAGGCCTCAAGGGTAACGTGTATTATGGCTGTCAGAACTGACACGTGCACACGTGAACACGTTTGATCAGCGGTTTGTTTGTTTGTTTTTTGCTTTGTTTTTTTGGGGGTTTTTTTTCTTGTTGTTGGGGGGGGGGGGGGGGGTTAACTGAAAAGGTAGAGGAGGTAAACCTGAATTTTCGAGAAACGATTCGAAATCTAATTGTAATTTTTAAGAACTTTGCAGACTACATCTTATACAGTTTTTTTATTTTTTGCAACTTGAATAAATGATTAGACAAAGACCTTTTAAAAAGCGCTTTCGTAATTTTCCTTTTCCTTTTTTTTTTTCTTTCGATTATGGTAA
>JAWDGP010000623.1:345000-357500 GCA_033675545.1 Elysia crispata | reverse complement strand
GGCAGACTGGCACCGTAGTAAAGTTGTAATCCATTTATTTTTTTTGTTTTCCTTTATTTTCCCCCTTCGCCTGCACCCCCCCCCCCACACACACACACAACCTGCTCAGATGTCAATGAGTGTGAGAAGAGCATGAATCAATGTCCAGGCCCATGCATCAATGTGGCTGGATCGTACAAGTGCGACTGTAACATCACTGGGTTCACACATAGCGAGGCGCCCGACATCTGCAACGGTGAGTAAAATCAATTCTTTAGTGTTTTACAATTTGATTCTCAATTTATTTTCATGGCTTTTATTAAGTTCGATTTATTTACAACTTAACTGACCTTCAAAAACCATTGGCTGCATGTAGTGTTCAATAAACTCGTTACCTAATCCCATCTACCCTCCCACTTTTTTCCAATACATTCTCACCGCTACCTTAATTATGGAAACACGAAAGCAGTTAGCTAACTCTGTATTTTTCCAATCTATTTTAAGATCCCTTTGAAAGCTTATGTAAGTCCATGTAAGTAAGCCTGCAAAAAGTCCATAAATATACACTGCTTTGCGGAAATTCATGGGGTTTTTTTTGTATATAAGCCAGGATGTTTTGGGAAGGCTTTTACAGCATCTTTTAATAGATTTGGCTCTGTTTACTATTTTTATGTAGTCAACTGTTAATGGGATTGTGCTCTCCGTTTTGTTTTGTTTTTGTTGTTTTACCATTGCAAGTATTTTAAATAATGTCCAGTCAACCTTAAGAATATTACTTTCATTAAACCAATGTACCCCTCTCTTTCTCTCTCTCTCTCTCTCTCTCTCTCTCTCTCTCTCTCTCTCTCTCTCTCTCTCTCTCTCTCTCTCTCTCTCTCTCTCTCCCTCTCTCTCTCTCTCTCTCTCTCTCTCTCTCTCTCTCTCTCTCTCTCTATATATATATATATATATATATATATATATATATATATATATATATATATATATATATATATATATATATATATGCGTATCTATTTATATAATATAAAGTAAACTGTGAACGCCACCTTCTTCTGTCCATTTCTGATGAAGCGCATTGAAATGTTTATACGTTAAATAAATAGCTGTATTGTTTCTTTTTTTGTCCTGTACTTACAAAGTTGTGTGCATGTTCCTTTCTAGCCTCTGTATTATACTATTTACAGACACACCATTATGATTACCAAGTTGTCCTTCAAGTGTGGTGCTTTTGCCATTTTATTTTTATCTGTGTCCGTCTGTCTATATGTCTGTCTCTGTCTCTCTCTCCCTCCTTCTCTCTCTCTCTCTCTCTCTCTCTCTCTCTCTCTCTCTCTATCTATCTATCTATCTATCTATCTATCTATCTATTTATCTACCTCTCCTTTTTACTAAACCACCTTCTCTATCTCTTTCCTTCTCTTTCCTTCTCAACTTCTCTACGCTTCTCTCTCTTTCTCTGTCTCTGTTTCTCATTATCTCTCTATCTCTCTTTCTCTCTGCCCGTCTCTCTCTTTCTATTTACTTATCCATCTGTCTGTCCATCTATCGATGCCTCTATCTATCAATCTATCTACTATTTTACATCCTCTCTCTTTCTCTCGTACGATTACTCTCCAACTGAATTTTATCTTGATGAACGAAAGGCTTTCCTCTCATTCTTCCATCATCCCATCACTAAAAATTTAGACCTTTTTGGCTTGTTTCTGGAAAGAGCACGTTCAAAACTGCCACGTACATGTCATATATTAAGTAAGTACTAGGCAATGCGGATATCTCACAACATAATTATTCTAAGCGTCAGGAAGTGAGTAAGATGATGTAAAGATCCTGTTTCTTCATGAAATTACTCTGTAACGTAACTATTTTGTTATGGATTATTTTTGTTTTAATTTAAGCTAATATCTTTCTCAACAGCAGATCTAATTTTATAGGATAAAAAAATTCGCACCGACGATGTAATAACCTGCTACATTTATCATTTTTAAGTCCTCACCAAAAGAGAAAATTGCGTGTCTCAAGCTGCTGGACATATGCCAAACTCGGAGAAATTAATATATTTTATTGTTTGCCGTTATTTCTTTCTTCTCATGAGCCTATCCCTCTCTCGAAGTCCCTCCGCTAACTTGGTTGACCTTAGCAGAATGCGGAAGGTCCGGGACGGGATGTGTGTACACGAATGGTTAATTGTCCCTTCACTTACGATGGATAGCGAGGAGGCGCACGGCTTAGGGGATTGGCTATCGGCTCGGTTTAAAGAGGTCTGAAGGCTAGGATGTGGTAGGGCGTCTCTCTCTCTCTCTCTCTCTCTCTCTCTCTCTCTCTCTCTCTCTCTCTCTCTCTCTCTCTCTCTCTCTCTCTCTCTCTCTCTCTCTCTCTCTCTCTCTCTCTCTCTCTCTGTGTCTCTCTCTGTCTCTCTCTCTCTGTCTCTATCTCTGTCTCTCTCTGTCTCTCTGTCTCTCTATCTCTCTGTCTCTCTGTCTCTCACTGTCTCTCTCTCTGTCTCTCTCTCTGTCTCTGTCTCTCTCTCTGTCTGTCTGTCTGTCTCTCTCTCTCTCTCTCTCTCTCTCTCTCTCTCTCTCTCTCTCTCTCTCTCTCTCTCTCTCTCTCTATCTATCTGTCTATCTATCTATTTATCTATCTCTCTCTCTTTCTCATCTCTCTTAATCCGTTTTATATCCAACACCACGTTATATACGAATACGATTTTTTTCGCCATGTAAGTCCCTGATAGAGATTCAAAAGGACATTGGACAAAACCGCCGCGGAAAGAAATAAAAAGGAAAAGGATGTATAATTATTCATTCTTTATCAATCTGATGGGGGAAGATAAATAATGTTATGGAATGGATGGTTAGGGATGAGAGAGAAAGAGAGGTGGCGGTATAAATAATAAACAGGCATTAAGAGATGTCATAATCTCTCGGTTTGTGACCGTTTACAAAATCCTTAAAATGGACAATTATTGAGACCTTCTTCTCCTCTGTTATCAATTGTGAAATGGCCTTTACTGCCCCTCCCACACTTTCAGCCAAATTTGAAGACAGGATTAAAACGTGTTTTAATTTTTTTAATGAAATAAGAAAACATGTTCAAAAGCAAACTTTTTAACTAATAACAAAAATGATTGCACTAGTATTATACATTTTGTTGTTTTATTTTCGTGTTCATGAACATTAAAACAGAAAGGGGATTCTTTCAAATGTGTTTTCTCTTCTAGCTGTGAAGTTTTCATCGGTCCGTGATCATGGCTTTAAACCACATTTTCTGCAGCAGGTATTTAGTTTTAATATGAGTATCAATACTCAACAGCCCACTTTTATTTTGAAATAAACTTTATATATGGCTTGGATTAAATGTTACAGTGGTCTAGAGATTATTCTTTGGATTTTAGTCCCGCACCTTTGCTCTTGTGTTATAATTGTCATTTTTATTGAATATACGAAAGCCATCAAAGAAATACATTTGCTAAGCAGAATGGTGAACATGGAAAATACATCGATATCTTCCTCCTTCGGCTATTTTTATGCATTGTCACGTGACGCCAGTGGTACAAGTAGTACAAGTGGGGATAGAAAACAATCTGGAAATAAAGATTGGCGTTAAGTACGTTGCAGTTGCGCAATAATAAGTAGGTGATTTACTTACATGGGTCTTTTTTTCCTTTCCTCCATAGTTCGAGTTTTTAGCCTTTATTCGAGTTGAGAAGTCACAAATTACCTAACAACGGCTAGATGTTTATCCATTACTTACATCAAATTTTTGCGCAGGTATTACATGTAGAATTGATTTTTTGTTTTGTTTTGATCTATCTGAATGTCCATTATTTGGTTCATGTTGTTCAATTCAGATGCGTGCTGTAAACATCGAATGGCGATGTAACGATGCCATCTGCCTTTAACTCCATTACAGGTACCAAACTTGAGCCAGTGGTTTTTAAGCTATGGGTGACCACTTCAGTGACTGTACTTTTGGTCAATTTCTGGCAGCCGCAGCGCTGCTTTCCATATTATTTTGCTGCAGAGAATGTGTTTTGCATCACATGCTTTTATCTACCGTATCTTTAGCAACTTTTCACTTTTTTTTCCCTAGCTGGATGGGGGCTTTTCTTTGTGTGAATTTGCCATAAGATTTTGCTTGTTGATCTTTTCCAGTATTTCCAGTATATCCCTTTGATGGGGGTAAGTTGAGATCCACTGGAGTCCCTCATTATTATTTTTTTTCTCTGAGTTATTTCTTTAAATTATTTTACCTCGCATAGAATAATGTCCTTCCTTTTGAAAAATTTTGGCAGAGACAGTGAGTCCGGCCGTAAAGTTTAGTTTTACTGCAATTTCAATAGTAAAGCATTCTATAAATTTATACCTGCTTCGACATTAATTTTGTACAAATTGTACCACAGTGGTTTTATCTCTTCTGTATTACCTGCACTAAGTTTAATTACCACTCCAGCTCACTCAGGGCCATTGGCATCTTTGGTAATCCTTCAATTATACAGTTGATATAATGCATAATAATTTCTAAATCTAAGCTTTTTTGACTCAATTCTTGGAAGATTTGCCCTTTTTTCTAATGCCTTTCACAGCTCGAAAGATTTCTATCTACGCAGGTCTCATCAGTGGTTATGGAAGTTGAAAACTTATTTCAGAACGTTTCCTAGATTCTTCTTTCTTTATTATAATGGGATTGCTTTTCTTTCGATTCTCCTCTCTTTTCGCCGCTAATATTCGTTTGATAGGGTGGTCGGGTTTGCGCTTCATACAATAGGAACATTTCAGGGGGGGGGGTTAATTTGTTTGTTTGTTCTTGCCGTAATTTTTTTTTTAATTTTGCATAATTCAAGAGTAGGGCAGTTTCAGTGCTTCTCCATCTTGTTTTCCACAATAGCTTCTCACTGCTTCTAACACTCTTCCTAGGCTTTGTCCAATGCCGCTGCCTCGGTTTCCGCGGCAGATAGCTGTGTTGATGAAGCCAACTCCAAGATAGGCCTCATAGAATCTTCGTAAATGCGGTTGAGAGATTTATGCTTGCTCTCAACCTCGGGTAACATCAGCGTTTCTTCATACGAGACATCTTTTTGCGTTGCTAATGTGGTAATTCTATCTTTGTAAACTTTCTCGGGGCATTTTGAGTAATAAATCCAGCAAGTCAACGATATGAGCAACGTGAACAAATGGAGGAGAAGAAACTAAATATTATGTAGCATGTTGTCCTTAGAGCTTTACGAAGCTGAGATTTATAACTCATTTCAACGACGCGAGGGTGTCTCTCACGCATCCAGGCCACCAAAGATTGATAAAAGCCTCCTTGCTCCTTTCTAAATACACCCACATTGTTTTATGTCTCCATGCTACCTCCCACCGCACCATAAAAAACATACTAAGTGTATTGATCTGAAGCTTTTAGCACATTGCTCTCTTGGATAAATAGTTGTATAAGAAAACAAGTTGAAGATTATTGTTGGGAAAGTACACTTTATGTGTATTCCGAAAACGTTCAGCTGACAATACACCAATAATGTTTTTCTAATTTAACTCGAACATGATTAAACCATTTGTCTGAGTATTGAACGATTTATGTCAATTTTTAAACATTTTTACTTCCTTTTCACAAAGGAAAAAAAATATTTTTTTTTTACTGGTCCATAGTTAAAAAGACTACGGATTTCTTTTTTCTCAAGATTTTTCTATTCCGCTTTTCATCCCTTTACTTGGCAAGATACAATTATTCTCAAATCACTGTCTTGATATTCGACACGACATTTATGAAATCCTTAAATCTCCGATCATTGAGGAAAAAAAAAATGAAAAACAATCATCATTGTATCAAGGAAATAACAAGCGTTATATCCGCAACCAAGCGCGGGGTAGCTGTAATGAATAATTAAGGTAATTAAAGATTCGACCCTACATCCTGTGGTAAAATTATTGTCATTAAAAAATTTAAAGGCTGTAATGCTATAAATAGAAAACTATTGTCATAATCTAAGAGAAATCGTGGATAAAGTTCACAATGAGTCCAAAATTTCCCACTCATTCACCGATGAGGCCTAAATTTATATTTTAAGATTGGGCGTGTTTTCTTCGGTTGAAATTTTCCTAGAGAGATTACCTTTTATCGTATAATTATTGAAAAGGAGTGAGCACGAAACAAAGGATTCTTTCATAGACCTTGACAAAATGCCCTCTGTATCTGGTAGCTCTAATAGTAACAGTTTGTGTAACAATTTGTTACAATAGTCATTGTGCTGTTTGTCCACATTTTTCTCCCTCTCGAAAGCTGACCGGTGTTCATCTCAAACCCACACACTTCAGTTGAGGACTCTGGTGTTCGGTTCTAAAAACCCTTGTTTCGGTCTATCTTCAGAAATTGGTTTGTGTTGACGAGTTTCCCCAAGCTCGTTTCCAAAGTGTAGTCTTACTTAAGTTTATGCACAAAAACTTCCTTGAGGTGTTGAACTACTGTAAAATAAGAAATGAATTACATAAGTGTTAAGATCCTCTCCTGATGCGTTACTTTATCATTACCATCTGAAGTGCTCCTAGTAATTTTGTTTTTGTTCTTTATGATGGAGTTAAAGGTGACCTGGTGTAGTTATGGTTTTGGCGATCAGTACAATGGTAAATATTTTACGGATGAAAACGATAATCATGGTGTTCAAAGGCAATGATTAATTCATTCGATCAAAGTCCTTGGGGTTTTCTTAATTGATAAAACGTGATATTGACAAGGGATTTGATAGAATGTACCAAAATAGATTCATGAGCGGATGACAAAACGTGTCCAGAAACTGAACTTCCTTCTTGAGATTTTTTTGTACACAATGCTTTCTTTATGCGCTGGCAGTACCGGACTCGCTGTTGTCTTATTGTTCCCCATTAAAGAATAGAATTGTTTCATTACTTTGTCCTTGTCTTGCGTTAATGTTAGATTTGTTTTTGTTCTTGTTTTGTTTTATTCTGTTATTCTTGTTGTTTGTTTCAGCTTTATTTGTTTCATGTTGTTATTTTTTTTTAATAATTATTTTGCTTCGCCTAAACGACGATATGAAGTTAGAAATGCGGTTTAACGCTATCATTATAGATATCTTCACCCAATAAAACAGTTTTGTTACACGGTTCCTCATTCGTTATCTTGAAAATTAATCTAACGTGAAAAAAATATTGAAGCAAATAGAAAGGAATTATTTCAATCAAATTCGTTCAAGTATTTATTCTCAATCGATTTTGCATATTTCCATGCGACTTTCACTTCATGAGCTTGAATACTTTGGAATGACTTCCGAATGGGCACGGTAACTCCATTGTATTAAACAGGGCTTTGTTTGATCGGGCCATAATTATATAGTTACTGATTAGAATTCAAGTAACGGTAAATATTTCCTAATAATGAATAACCAATAAATAAAAAAAAATACGGCATCATAATAACCTATATTATATCTTAATATAATATACCAACGTACCCAATCGGAAGTCCTACCAATGATTTAAATAGTTGTGAACCACCGTAAAAAAAAAAAAATAGGTAGAGTGCAGCTCCAAAAATTACAAAACAATACAAATCACGTGAGCTTTCGGCTTTACGCCTTCGTCAGACACAAAGACAAAAACAGCAAACCACACAAGGATATTCACATATACAAATTGGACATAAAAACTGTGGGGAAAAAAGAAGAAAAAAAAAATATATATATATATATATATATATATATAATGTATACTAATATGTAAAAGTGTGATATATAGAAAGATCTACTCAAGAAAAGGGGTAAAAATAAATAAATAAATATTGGGGAACTACACACACACAAAAAAAAAAGAAATAGAGAGAGAGAGAGAGAGAGAGAGAGAGAGAGAGAGAGAGAGAGAGAGAGAGAGAGAGAGAGAGAGAGTAAAAAACACGAATGAAAAATATTTTATAAAAAATTGACTAAATTATTATTTATGAAAGAATGAGAGAGAGAGAGAGAGAGAGAGAGAGAGAGAGAGAGAGAGAGAGAGAGAGAGAGAGAGAGAGAGAGAGAGAGAGAGAGAGAGAGAGAGAGAGAGAGAGAGGAAGTGGGGAGGGGAAATTGGGGGAAATTAAAAATCAAGGCCAATAGCTTAAAGGAAATCTGTAGCCTAAATTTCCTGAAAAAATGTTTACATTAATTAAATAATTTAATAACAATAGGTAGGAATATGTAATGAAGAAAGTATAGAAATATATTACTACTTATCTTAAGAATGACGAAGGCGTAAAGCCGAAAGCTTTTGTAATATTTTGGAGCCTGCACTCTACCTATTTTTGTTTTTACGGTGCTTCACAACTATTCCCAAAGCTCCACTGCGACATTCAATTTAATTGACCGTACGCAATGATTTAAATAATTTGAACCAAATAAATATGACCCCAAAGCTTTCATATTTTTTCTCCAAATGAGAGGCATATTTCATAAATGAACAGGTGACATATGTGAACTTGCTGGTGATGTGGTATGAATACTTGAAATGCTGTATCAAACAACTTATTTTAAAAAATTAATTATTGTGCCCGAAGATCGACTCTGGGCCTTACCATTTTGCTACATCCGGTTCCGCCAAAGTAGACCATCCGGCTGGTGGGAGTTTCAATGACCCGTAGGATCATTATACCCTCTATTAGTGAGCTGAATTTGCATTCTTCTCTATCTGCTCAAAATCATTGTGACATTGGTGGAACCCCCTCTTTTGATCTTTGACCTTTCAGTCTTGGACCTGCCATTTCAAATAATATAACAGGCTAGAAATGATTGCTCCGGAAGTTAGTGTTCAGGTCCAAAATAAACTTAAATCTTGTTTCATATTTTCGTTTGGTTTCTTCGCTGAGAGAAGATGGGACCCAAGCCTTATTTCATACTTTAAATTGGCTTCTTCGCTGAAGGAAATTGTGACTCAAATCTTTTTTCGTTTGGCCTCTTTGCCGAGGTAAGCTGGAACTGAAGTCTTTTTTCATACTTTCGTTTGACTTCTTCTCTGAAGGAAGCTGCGCCATGTAGTGCTTCTTGTGGTACTCCATAACATCTGTGGACCAAATGGTTTGACTATGCATTGGAGGACGTAAAACCGCTTCACTGTTGGCAACTGATTTGCTTTAGACAAAAGAATAAGTTGTTTCGGTAGGGCTTACGCATGGGTACGTCGGTTTAGTATACTAAGATATGATGTGGGATGTATGATGCAATATTTTGTTGTTGTTGTTTTTAAAGTGGCAATTCATAGTTGGAAAATAAATTGCGCTTACTTAAGGCATACAAAAAAAAAATCAAACCCAATCTTTTTCTTTGGCCCGATCAAACGAAGCCATCTTTGGTATGATAGAGGTACCGTACCCTTTCCGTTGTTTCTAGAAAATGTTTAGTAACCAAGCAGTATACAATTCATTTTGCGTTTCCATTGCAGACATCGACGAGTGTGCGGAGGATAACGGAGGCTGTGACGACGTTTGTATCAACAAAAGAGGAACTTTTGAATGTCGCTGCAATGCTAAAGGGAGAAAACTAGGGGAAGATGGCCACTCTTGTGTCGGTGGGTAGTTATTGCCCTTACTCTTTCTTTTCTCTTTGGCGAATTTGTATCAAGATAGAATTGTTGTTATTATTGTTGCTGGTTGTATAATTTTATAATAAAGTATTCATTGTTGGTTTCTTTTGCTGTTGTTGTTTTTTTGTTTTTTTTTTGTCTTTTTTTTATTGTTTTTTTTATTTCTGTGTTTTCACTTGTGGAGGCTGAGAGATACGTGCGTTAATTTATCTTAAAAACTGATGCCATGAAATATTCAGTCATGTGTTAATTTTTTATAAAAGATACATTTAATATATATCTCTTTTCTTTTTAAACATTAATGAATTCTCTGAATGTCAATTTGGCCCCATCTTTCCCCCCCCCCTCCCCCTTCTCTCTCTCTCTCTCTCTCTCTCTCTCTCTCTCTCTCTCTCTCTCTCTCTCTCTCTCTCTCTCTCTCTCTCTCTCTCTCTCTCTCTCTCTCTCTCTCTCTCTCTCTCACTCTCTCTCACTCCCTCTCGTTCCTTAAAGGTTTTCAAATATTACTATTTTTGTTCGTCTTCAATATCAGTGTTCACCTTTTTATCCTTTTGTTCTTACACCATGTAACAATGTTTCCATAGACATCCAAAGTCCTGTTGAAAGTTTAGATTACACACACGCACACACACGCGTGACACACTGCTTGCAGAATAGCTGCTCTGTGTGGCTCTTGGATGCCAAATGTAGAGTCACATTTAATCACTTCTCTGTTAGAGCAAACAAAAAAAATCATGTCGTGTAATTGTGCTCCAACTTACCAAGTGGACCAATCGAGTTCCGTTACAGTTCAATCAGTTGTACTTCGCATGGAACCTAAATCTATAAGTACTCACGAAACTCAGCACCGTGATTAAATTTTTTTTTTTTTTTTCATTTACATAGTGTTTGGCTGTTCTTTCTTTATTTCCTGGACTCCTTAGACGTAGATGAGTGCTCGCGCTATAAAACCAAGGTTTGTACTCACGGTCGCTGTGTGAACAATGATGGGTCTTACGTGTGCATCTGCGCCAGCGGCTACAACCAGGCTGAGAACAACAGCAAGTGTGTCGGTAAGTCTGTACGAGAGACATTAGTGAAGTACTCATTTCTTCAACCAAGTTTAATGAAATTGTGATTTCGGAAATATGCTAAGGCTTAACGTACTATTTCTTGATTTATGTATTATAAACGTGTAATAGTACTTGTTATCACAAATACCTTGCGGATCCAATTCAATGCATAAAGTTTTTAAAGAGATGACTGCATAATTATTTTTACTGCTGCTTATTCTTATCCTCTGTTGATAAAAAAATAATGAATGTGTTAGCAACATTGCCCACCCGTCAATTCCAGCTCCATCTTAACAGAATGTTGAATGTAAATTTTCTTGTTCTTAATGCTTAAAATCGATGCAGTCGCATTTGAGATAGACTCAATCCTTACTTCGATCCTTTAACTTTTCATATTTAACTTTAATTGGTGTGTGAGTATTTGTGAGATATATTTTACATGCATATCTCTTACGCCAATCTCTCTCACCACAGATATCGACGAGTGTCAGCAAGAGAACGGGAGCTGCACCCATTCGTGTGAGAACCTCTCTGGCTCGTACAAGTGTACCTGTGACCCGGGCTATGCCGTCAGTAGTGCGGACAAGACGAAATGCGAGGGTAAATTCTCACTCGAAATCAAGTAACTTTTCTTTAGCAGACTTTAAAAAATAAATTTAAAGAGAGGAAAATAGTTACTCTAAATCTTTTGCATTGACTTTGGTTTGAATATGAATTGTCTATATTTTATAAAAAAAAAATTTTTTTATTTAAAACACTATGGTTTATTTTTCGTTTTTTCTTTCGTTATATTCAACTCCTTTGAATTAAAAAACATAGATCCAAAACTTACGTACAAAACTATTGATTAGGTAGAAGTTGAGCCTATACCTGACCTCTCTCTCTCTCTCTCTCTCTCTCTCTCTCTCTCTCTCTCTCTCTCTCTCTCTCTCTCTCTCTCTCTCTCTCTCTCTCTCTCTCTCTCTCTCTCTCTCTCTCTCTCTCTCTCTCTCTCTCTCTTGTTTCTTAAAGCAATGTATGAACTTATGCAATTTCAGTCTAATATATATAGCTGTCAGCATTCTCTTCACACACGCTTCATATTCTGTCTCTCGCTATTTCAGATAATCTTCTTCACAAAATGTTATAGTTTGACAACATAAACAGTTTCTCGGCTGGTAGAGCTTCAATTTTTACTCAGATAAAATTAATTAGTTTTATGCGAATTCACGTAAGAGGTAATGGAAAAATGGCATATCTTTCTGATATGACATTCTGCGGCGACATTTATTTCTATTTCACTGCTGTCCCCAAACTTAAGTAATATTTTCTTTACGGCTATTTTTTCCCCCTGTGTTGTGTCACGATAACTTTTCAGGCTTGTCAGTGCTCTATAGAAACGTGTCGGTGAAATCTTACAAAAATACCAAAATGAAGATACACTTTTGCACAAGCATCAACTTGATCTCCTTTTCCTCGTCCTTAAAGTAGAGTTTGGATAAAAATTACCAAACAGTTAATTATCGGCTCTCTTTACACACGGGTGCTGAGCAACGGCCCTTGTGTCGCAGTTATAACACTATTTAAACTTGGGGTATTCGGCTTGCACTCAAAACGTCGTACTAGTTACTTAGATCTAGATTTAGCTATTTCATGAAAGCGCAACTTATACAGAATTATTCTTAATAATAGATGGAAATAAGAACAAATAGAAGCTAAGCGTTATTTTCTCTGATCCGCAGCGAAAATTGCATCAAGTTAATCCTTTTTAGAATACATAATCATGACACTCATTTAGAGCAAGATGGCCTACGCCGGTATGTCAAGGGTCGACAAATTGCAGATTTAGAATCAGTATCTAGAAGTTGTTAGGGGAGAGACATTATTTTCCGCATAGACTTTCTCTATGTTCACTTTAACAACACTA
>JAWDGP010000623.1:275000-340000 GCA_033675545.1 Elysia crispata | reverse complement strand
CAGTATATAATCTGACAGGTTTAAGATGAAAAAAAAGATTATTCCGATGATAACGATGAAGATGACAAGGACAATACTAACCATAAAATTATGAAGAAAGCTATGAAGATATGTTACAACTGTTCTAAACGACACAGTGATATAACTAAATCTGTAGCGATTAATCATGATTTCATGTATTGCTTAAGTCAGCATTTCTATGAGATATGACGTGTTGTAATTTTTACATTATAAATTGTTGAATCTCCCCTAGGTCTTTCTTAGAGGCTTAAACGTGTTATTGGCAACAAACCAGTGAATGTGAAAAAAATAGAAGAAATACTCAAAGTTCACAAACTCAAATTCAATGTAGACAAAACGGAGCACACCTCAGTAAGAAAATATTCAGAGGAATGGAAAACATCAAAGAAAGTGGGTTCACTGCTTGGCAGTAAAGAAGACATAGAACACAGAAAACACCTATCAAACATAGCATTGAACAAGATGGAACAGATATGGCACAAAGCGGACAAAACCAAGCAGCGCACAAGAATTAAGCTATATAACACCTTAGTGAGGTCAGTTCTGCTATACAATTGCGGCACATGGGCACTGACCAAAACAGACGAAGAAAAGTTGGACTCTTTCCATCGAAAGCAGCTGCGCAGGGTTCTGGGAATTCGATACCCAACAAAAATTTCAAATAAGTCCCTCTACAAAAAATGTGAACAAACCCCAATTTCTTTGGAAGTGTTGCAAGCAAGGTGGAGGCTGTTCGGTCATGTACTTAGGCGAGAACCATCGATCCCTGCCAACAAAGCTATGGCATTCTATTTCCACGCCAATGCCAAGCGAGCCAGGGGTAGGCCGATCACCACACTCCCAATGACTCTCAATAACGATCTCAAGATACTGCAAAATCGGAGCATCTCTCTCACATCACAAAAAGACCTGGAAACAATAAGAAAGATTGCAAAAAGAAGACAAGAATGGACTACCTTCACCGCAGACATAAAGAAGGCTGCCGAAGCTGCGAGGTCGGACGACACTCCTAGCGGAAGGCCTTAATAATATAATAATAATAATATATAAACGTGTTATAGTGTGCCCAGGTACTGTCATTATATGATAAACATCAATTGACCCTTGCTTCTTTAAGCCCTTTTATTTTTGTTTCAACATTATCAAATCAAGAGAATCAATGAAAAAAAAAAACATTATTTAGTCTTGTAAAATCACCTCACACTGGGGAGGAAAAGAATGAAAAAAATATATGTATTTAATCCCAGATGTGGACGAATGCGAAACGAAGGATCATAGATGCACCCAGATATGTGCCAACACGGATGGTTCTTATGTTTGTAGTTGCCATTTTGGATTTCAACAAGTCAATGACACTGGAGTCTGTGACGGTACGACAAGTAACTGAAACCATTACATCAGTAATAATTCTTAATAGCCAACAGCCACAGTAACAATAATAATGGTATTGGTTGTAGTGGTGGTGATATTATTAATAGTAGTCGTAGCAGTAGTGGTAGTGGCAGTGGTAGTAGTAGTAGTAGTAGTAGTAGTAGTAGTAGTAGTAGTAGTAGTAGTAGTAGTAGTAGTAGTAGTAGTAGTAGTAGTGGTAGTAGTAGTAGTAGTAGTAGTAGTAGTGGTAGTAGTAGTGGTAGTAGTAGTAGTAGTAGTAGTAGTAGTAGTAGTAGTAGTAGTAGTAGTAGTAGTAGTAGTAGTAGTAGTAGTAGTAGTAGTAGTAGGAGGAGGAGGAGGAGGAGGAGGAGGAGGAGGAGGAGGAGGAGGAGGAGTTGTCCTTGTACTAGTAGTAGTGGTTGATTTACATGAGTAGGAGCAGCAGCGTCAGATCTCATTTTTTATTTCTCCTTCTCCATCTCTCGTTCTCCCTCCCTTTGTGTCCCCTGATCCAGACATCAATGAGTGTGACATGGGCCTGAATATTTGCGAGCACGGCTGCAACAATACGGCAGGCAGCTACAGATGTACGTGTAGAGACGGCTTTAAGCTGAGTGACAATCTCATGACGTGCGAAGGTGAGTGTCTGATTCAGAATACAAAATTGAGTCAACCTCAGGTAACCTAGGTGCAGTATCGACGCTAGTAATGTAGTCTTAAAGGAAAAAGTTACTTAATGTATTGATCTTAATGAGAAAGATAAACGGAGGAAATGACTACCAACAACGGTTTTTGCTTTTTTATTTTCTATTGTTTTGTTTGTTTTGATTTTTTGTTTTGTTTTTTGGGTGTGTGTGTTTTCTTGTTTGATTGTTTATCTTTAATGTTGGTTTTGTTGAGGTTTTTTTTTCTTTTCTTTTTTTTTTCACTGGAAGTCGCATAAATAAAATTTCATCGGGTAATAGTAAAGGAGTCAATGTGTAAAATATTGCGATGACCACTTGAGTATTACTAATCCCATGCAATCCTTCCAAAGTTAAAATAAATGACAATGGTCTAAAAAAGGAAGTAATACTAGCAATATCTTTATAAATCAAGTTAATAGAATTTTGCCCTCTTCTCGATTTCAATCCCCAGACATCAACGAGTGTAGGCAATCAGTCTCTCCGTGTGGCCACAGGTGTGTCAATACAGAAGGCTCCTTTAAGTGCGAGTGTGAGGGTGCTGGGTTCAAACTCTCTAGAGACATGTCATCCTGCATAGGTCGGTTCCAGTCATATTTCCAATGGATGTAATTATACAAGGATTACAGGGATTAGTGTGTATATCTATGAGAAATCAAGTAAACTATACAGCAGTAAACTACTGTTCCTATTTTTGAAAAAAAGGTTTTCGATTAAAATTCCAGTTATTTCTTTTTTTTTTCTTTTAATCATGTGTTCATTATATTAAATCTAGATAAGTTTGTCCATACGAGGATCAAAAAAGAAATCAGCACTTTTCTAACATCTTAAAAAACAAGTCCTTTTTTTAAGTTTAAATCAATTGTAATTGACAATGCGCCTGACAACAACAAAAATTTATTACATTTTTATACTCAGTGAATTTTTTTGCCATGATTATTTTCATGTTAAATTTTCAGTTAGGAATTTAAACAAGAAGATTGCTTTAAATTGTCATTTATATTTTCTTTGTTGGAATCAAGACATCAACGAGTGTATGGAGGGAGACAATCCATGTCCTGACATCTGCGTGAACACAGTTGGGTCCTACGTGTGTGACTGCAACAGGCCTGGGTACCTGCTCTCCTTGGACGGATCTGGTTGTGCAGGTACTGCTCCGTTGGTTTAAATGCAACGGTTTAAAGCTACTTTAAGATACATGTCTTTCACGACGAGAAGCTTTTTTGTTTTATTTTGTTGGGGTTTTTTTTATTTATTTTTGTTTGTGATTATTTTTGTTTCGTTTTGTTTTGTGTTAGGGAGAGGTTGTTTTTTTTTTTTTTTTGTTTTTTTTTTGTTTTTTTTTTTTTGTTTTTTTTATTGACTGTTGGAATTGCGTTGGAGCTGCAGCTCGTTTTCTTTATTTTTTCAATTGTTAGATTTGTCATTGTGATTTGATTCTCCCTTATCGGAGGAGAAGGTCAGTATGATGCGATGCTGATCACAATATACCGGAGGATATGGATTATGCGATAGAATATACTTCATTGATGATTATGTTGATGGTGATGAGGATGATAATATTGATCAAGATGATGATGATGATGATGATGATGATGATGATGATGATGATAATAATAATAGTAATGATGATGGTGATGACGATGTCATTGGTAATGATGGTGATAATGGCAACGACAATGATAATGATGGTGATATTGAAGAAAATGAATATAGCAATCACGATGATGAGAATGACGAGGATGGTTATCGATTAACCCCATTATCTGCTTAAACTTCTTTTTTCACTATTTTCCTCCTTCATCTTCTCCTGCAACTCCTCGGCTCTCGTCCTGACAGATATCGACGAATGTGGCCAGGACCCCAGCCCTTGTCCCTTCAAGTGCATCAACACCCCGGGTAGTTACAAGTGTCGCTGCCCTCCTGGTCATGTTGACCCCCCGAAACATGATAAGACTCTTTGCAGAGGTTAATATTATATCTTGACCTCAAGATTACAATTTGTTTTTGTTTTTTTTATGGAAAAATTAGCCAGTCTCTTAAATAAGATCAACCGATCCTGAGATGGTCAGAAAGGACGGGGAGAGAGAGAGAGAGAGAGAGAGAGAGAGAGAGAGAGAGAGAGAGAGAGAGAGAGAGAAAGAGTCAGTCAGTCAGTCAGACGACATAGATTGGAGGTGGATAAGTAAAACCATAATTAGATAGATAGGTAGAGAGAGAGAGAGAGAGAGAGAGAGAGAGAGAGAAAGAGTCAGTCAGATGACATAGATAGCAGATGGATAAATAGAACGATAATTAGATAGATAGTTAGAAAGAGAGAGAGAGAGAGAGAGAGAGAGAGAGAGAGAGAGAGAGAGAGAGAGAGAGAGAGAGAGAGAGAGAGAGAGAGAGAGAGGGAGAGTCCTGAAACAACACACTCAAAAAATAAGCATGATAATGGGCCAAGTTATGGCGAAGATTTTGGATTTGAAAGACAAACGATTTATTACAGACTTTTTAGCGTGTTGGAAAGTATAGCTAGAGGATTAGAACTTTGAGTTTGTGTTCATCGTTCCAGCCCTTGAAAGATTAGGATATAATCTCTCTTAATCCTGAATTATGAATAAAATTATAGTTTTAAATTATCAAACATTATCCTTTATAGATACCTACTCTTCAAAATAAAGCGCCTTACGATTTGCTTTCTTTTAGATACATTGATGTAAAGTTTCACATAGTGACATCAAAATATCACTGCTTTTACAAGTCCTGCTTGATCTGTCTCTCAGAATGTGGCTACGGCACTTACAGGGGTGAAAACGACGACAAGTGTATGCCTTGCCCTCCTAAATCAAATACAACTTCAACTGGAGCTTCGTCAGCCAAGGGCTGCCTCTGCACAAAAGGTTACAGCAGCGATTCGTCCAATTCAGGTGTTTGTAAAGGTAAGTAGTAAATCTATATTTAACAGTTTTGGATAATGGATTGTTTTATTCTCTTGAGGTCTGAGATTTCTTTGAATACCAAACTAGCTGTCATGAAACGCGACAGAACTACTTTGGGTATATGAACGGTTTGAAAAAAAATCAATCTACTTTTTCGCTCTTTCCTTTTTTTTCCTTAAAAATATTTCTTTTGTTGTTGGTGGAGGTGGTGGTGGTTTTATTTTCTGGTTGGTTTTTTTTTTTTTTTTTTTTGTTTGTTTGTTTTTTGGCTATGTTTTGAATTATCAGTAGTGTTTTGCCCTTGCTCTCTATCAACAAACTGTTTTCTTTTTTCCGTCCTCTAGACATAGACGAATGCCGGACGGGGGCTCTGAAGTGCGAGCATGGGTGTGTAAACACACCTGGAACAGCCCACTGCACCTGTAGGCCTGGCTTCATGCTCAGCAGGGCCGACAATGTCAGCTGTGTCGGTAAATTGGATGATAATTGTGTTGCTTTTGTTTTGATTTTTTTTTAATCAGAGAGAGGGTTTAATTCTTTCACTTTCTCTCTCTCTCTCTCTCTCTCTCTCTCTCTCTCTCTCTCTCTCTCTCTCTCTCTCTCTCTCTCTCTCTCTCTCTCTCTCTCTCTCTCTCTCTCTCTCCCCCCTCCCCAACCCCCCTTTTCTACCCCGCATCCCTATCTGGTGGTGGGATCAGATCTGGTCTATCCAGCCTTATCTTAAGGCTTAATGGGAGCCTAAGAATTTCTGTGACGATAGAGTCTATTCAGCAACAATTCATTAAGTCGTTTCGTCTGATTTTGCAATTAAGCTGGCTTTTCAATTCTGCGTTACGTGCAAGTTGCGGCTCTAAAAGGCTAATTGTCAGGAGATTGTGCTGGATCAGAACCAACTGACCGTCCAATCAACCAACCAACTCAACATATTCCTCTTACCCTGTAAGGAACTGGTTGGGGTTCTTTGCGAATTGAAGTGATTTTTAGGGATATTCTAGCTCAGTTTATGTGATAAGCTAGGTTTAATTTAACCCATGAAAGTTAGGGAAGAAAGTGGTTATCAACATATTGGCCGATATTGCTGTTGTATCCATTAGGATCGATAAAGTGAGTTTTATGAATCCAACCTATATAGCAAACAAAACCCGTTTCTCAATCCCCAGATTCTGACGAGTGTGCCATGCATAACGGAGGCTGTGAGCATATTTGTGTCAACACTCCTGGCTCATTTCACTGCAAATGCAGGGGCAGAAATTTCAAGCTCGCACCCAATGGAATGTCTTGTGAAGGTAATAATATTTTCACGCTAAATAAAGTTTATATTCGAGTCTCATTTTTATTGTAAAATGTAATGAAGAGCATATACATTAAAGACGTCTGATTTTTTTTTTTCATTTTCATGCGTAGTTTTAGCTTTGCAATGTGGTTTTCTTTGGGTTTTTGTTTGTTTTGCTTTATTTCGTTGCAGTTTTTGTTTTAATTCGTTCCTTGAACGCAATGAAAGAAATGTGCCCAGTGGCCCATTGTACAGACACTCCTCGCAATATCAAATCACGTTACATTTAACCCCTCAACTCCTTTATCCTATCAGATGTGAACGCATGCGCTTCCCGCAAACACGGCTGTGAGTACAAATGTGTCACTAGCCCAACTGGAGCCAAGTGTACTTGCCCACCTGGCCACAGACTCATGCGAGACGGCAAAAAATGTAGAGGTAAAACCGGCCATCATTCCTGTCTTGACACTGTGAAATTCTTTACAATCACGATATTTATGGCTGTAACTCTTCTCACATCGCTAAACCCGTTATATTTGGCTGTTCTGAATATTTATTTAAAATATTATGAATACTCGCATATGTTTGAGCATAGCGCTAGCACGATCAAAGGGTGTGTTTAGATATGCGATTGAAAATTGTTCCTTTTTAAATTATTATTTAGTTTCTTTCTTGTGATTAGTAATATGCCATGGAAATTTAAATCTAAAAAATTGCTTGCTCTATATTGAGTCATCGAAAAATTTGAAGTTGTGTGCGCTCATTCATCCATCTGGTGAATGGAAGCCGGTAAGTGAAATAATGAAAACAGGCTTTAAAAGCCCCAAAACAAGAAACCGCGCGCTCCTTGTATTTTCTTCATTAATTTCAATGCTTTAAATTGAATAGGCTTAAATTTGAACAATCGTTGCTCGTTGGGTCTAAAATTAATACTATTAATAATTGTTGATTTCGGAGTCTTTGCCTCCATTAAGCTCTGCACTGTCTTACTAGCAAGGACCTGTTTGGTGTTTCAAACATTTTAAAGGTTGTTACAACCTCTAGTGTAAATAACCCAATCCATGTAACCTTATTCCTTTTCTTTTTTATATTTAATCTTCATCAGACGTTGACGAGTGCAGAAAGCAAAATGGCGGCTGCACAGACACTTGCATCAACACGCCCGGGTCGTACCGGTGCGAGTGCAACATTCCCGGGTACCGCCTCTACAGGGACGGGCGCCAGTGCTCGGACATCGACGAGTGCGATCCTCGCGGCAATATGGCACTCGGGCTGGAGTCCAAGCCGTGTGAGGATATCTGCGCCAACACGATCGGTTCTTTCACCTGCCAGTGCCGGCGGCCTGGGTACACGCTGGCCAGGGATCTGCGAAGCTGTGCAGGTCAGTCCACACCTATTTTACCGCGTAACATTGTGTAAAGTTTTAAGATTACTTCCTCAATTCCATACAGAGGGGCTTGAGCTAAGCTATAAATAAGACGGCTTTCGCTTGCACTTCCATTAGAGCCTGAAAAATATGTACCCACGCTAAAATTATGCCGCTCTTTCTTCTATTTTTTGTGAGTTTCTTTTTTCTTTTACTTCAATATTTATGCTCAAAAGACAGCCATCACATGTGTAATTCCAGATATTGTTACCGAAAAAAAACTTCCTACTTAGGTTTCCCATTTGTGAATTTCGTGGAGTTACAACAGACTGATCTTTACTAATAAGTTCTATTATTGCTCTGCTTTTCCCCTCATTGAATATGCAATTTTCAGATATAGACGAGTGTGAACGCGGCCGGATGTGTCAGCACCGATGCATCAACCTTCCAGGCTCTTTTCGCTGTGACTGTCACGCTGGTTTCTACAGACAAGGCACTCGCTGTGCGCCTTGTCCCAAGGGAAGCTATCGTGGTCTCCGAGAGTCCGCGATCAATTGTGAGTTATGTCCCCCTGGCATGACCACAGCGGGGAAAGCGACAGAGTCAATCCACGAATGCAAGTGTCCGTCGGGTTTCGACGGTAATCCGGAAACAGGCGATAAATGTCAGGACGTGAACGAGTGCGCTCAGAACAACGGTGGTTGTGCGCATGTCTGCCGGAATACGAGAGGATCATTCGCCTGCACTTGTAGAGAGGGTTATCTGCTGGGGGTGGACGGCAAAAGCTGTAACCCTACCAAGTGTCCATTGCTGCAGCCTCCGAAATTCGCAAAGTTCAAGTCAGCTGTGTGTGCACAAATGGCTAAAGGTTGGAATTTTAGACAAAGCAATAATTATTGGAAATTTCGGAACCCAATTGGAACCCAATTTCGTTCGGCAATCTATCAGTAAATAGTTTTAGATATTTGTTTGGGTTTTGAATTAAGTCTAAAGAAAGACAAATGGTATTTCTTTTTCAGATTTTTTTTGTCCTGAATTATCCCATAACATTTTTCAACAGTTGCGGTTTCTTTTTGAGTAAATAAAAAAAGTAATTGAAATGTTGAGTTCCCACAATTTCTTTCGAATTTGCTAATAAATAGATCAGAGTGCCAAATATTTTGAATTCAGTGTGGGTTGAACTTTTGCTTTGTCGATGATCATCATAATCATGAGTCCAAAATTCTATACTGATATATTTTATTCTCATGAAGCAATAGATCTACATAATGAAGAAAAAAATTGGATAAGTTTTACTGCAAATCTCACTTGCCCCCTCTCGCGCACTTAATAATAAATGTGTACTCGCACCGACCAGGCGGGCAGCACGTTGAACCTGGCACGACCTGTGAGTACAAGTGTAGAGGAATGTTGATGTTAGAGGGTTCCCAGAACAGGACCTGCCTCAGTAACTACACCTGGACCGGCACTCAGCCCAAGTGCGACGGTGAATGATTGTTTGTTTGTTGTTTTTGTTTCTTTTTTTTTTTTTTTTTTTTTGTTGATGTTTTTAATTCAATTGCATTTTTAGGTGGAAGTTGAAAAAATGTGTTTATATATATAAATATATATATTTATATATATAAACACACACACACACATATATATATATATATATATATATATATATATATATATATATATATGACGATAAGGATAATGAAGATTACAATAGTGATGGTTCGGATACGAATTGGAAAAGGCAAAAAGCATCTTATGAAAAGATACTAAAATGATGGAAGCGCTGCAGTTGGCTTTGTATGAAAAAAAAAATTAATATTGAAAGGGGTTTCTTTTTGACTTTATATATTGGCTTTCGATGCACATTCTTCTCCTCTAAAAAAATTAATTATAACCTAGTTTACTATTTTCCTTTACGGAATAAATCAACAATCACTATGAAAGTAAATTACAGGCTATCGTATCATAAACGCACTTATTTTTTTCTGTCTGACCGCCCACACCCATCCACAGCTCTCCCTTGCGAGCGGCTTCCAATACCGAATAACGGCTACCTCCACCCTCCGGTGTGTATGTTGCCTAGAGTGCCCTTCCGCACGCGCTGCCTAATCAAGTGCAAGCCCGGATTTATGCGCAAAGGACAGCGCGCAGCCAAGTGTAAGGCCAACATGCGCTGGTCTGGGAAGGTACGCCAGTCGCCCCCAGTTTGTGAAAGTAGCTCGAAACAAAAGGCTTCCAAAGAGCAGAGCAAGGATAAGACACGAACCCAGAGACCGAGTACCAGATCGGGATACAGATCTGGTTCTGACAACAGATCTAGCGGTAGATTTGAAAAACCGAGGAGTGGCAAATCTAATAACACTACAGAAGATACAGTAGATAAAACTGAGAAAAAAGCAAGTGGCAAATCTGGTAACAAAACAAATGGCAAATCTGGTAACAAAACAAATGGCAAATCTGGTAACAAAACAAGTGGTAAAGCAGCGAAAAAGAAGTGGAAAGGTAGAAAGAAAGGTAAACAAGAAAACAAGGATGCCGATGGTAAAGCCACTCCTAGACCCAGAAAAACGTGGAGAGATAGGGCAAAACTTAGATCTGGCACCAAGTCAACCGGTCAGAGAAACAGCAGGGGCAGCAGCAAATGGAGCGGCAGATTTCGCAACTGGAGAAGTAACAGAAGAAAATACAGCGGGAGATTTGGAAGGAGAAGATCCAGCACCAAGGCAGATGGTAAAACTTCATCTGGCGTCAAAACGAGTGTTTAACCTGTGTCCACCAATAAGAAGGCCAAGAATGACAAGAATTAGCATGGCAGAAGAAATGTGAAATGTGTATTTTTCGGTGAAAAATGTACAGTTCACATGTAAAAAATCATAGTGAAAAACATTGGTGGTGAATACTTATCAACCTCCTTTTCAGGCGAAGAGCGAAAGAAAATAACATTGGGTCAGGTGTGGAGAATATAATGATACTTCAAGAAATTCAGTAAAGTTGAGAAAAATAAGAGAAAGAAATAAAGGGTTGAAGTTAAGATATAAAATGAATCTATGCTGTCGGCGTTATATTGGCATACTATAGTTTATTACTTATCAATTTATGGAAACTCAGTACCAATTAAACAGTTCCATCGTGTTTATTTTTTTCTTTCCTATGTGCGGAGAAGTACTCCCGCCTTATTCAAAGTACTGCGCAATTTTTATGAAAATATGAAAAACGTACAAAAGCCTGAAAGGCTCTTCTAATTGCTTTAAAAACAGAGGCAAGACTCAAATACTCTTGCCTTAAAAGGGCTCGTTATTTTAAAGCCACATAATGAAATTCGATATTATTATGTGTTCTGGTACCTCTATTGTATTTCATAACTCTTTCGTAACATTTTAGTCTATTTTACCGAAAATCAATCTTAAGGCCATTTAATGAGATTTTTTTGGCGATCACAATCATGTTTACCCCGAATTCGTTCAAACAAAATATTCGTTTATGTCCAGTCACTTATGCGATATCTTTTTTACGCTTCGCACAGTTTTGGTGATAATTAAGTATAAACCGAACATTTTTATTTGTTCTTAGGTTTGTTTGTTTTTTGTTGGTTTTTTTTTTTTTTAGTTTTATTTATTGAATTTATTTATCACTGTGCTCGACATATTTTACTATCCATAACTATTACGGAAACTTCGCAACCTCTCCGTTTTCATTCGCCAATTTTGTTTACGTAATTCTTTCTTTCTATCGGTTTCCCGACTCATCTTCGTTCAATTGATATTTACCTTTTTTCTCTCCTTCTCTCTATTTTTCTATTTATCTATCTATCTCCTTATCCATTTTTCTTTAATTTTGCCTTTAAATATCTGATAAAGATATTTGCATTCGAGGATAACAGCATGCCTGGTGTATTTTATTTGTATATTTCGATAATTTCAGTAAATATATCGGTTTAGCAATATTCTTTTACATGCCTTGTAACCATATTAAGTTGAAAATGTATCTGCTTATTGTAAACTTTTCTCACAGATGTTTGTGTGTAAAAGTGTTTACATTTTATATAAGATAACAGGAATGTTGGTTTTGGGCTTGTAAATTATGTAAAGAAATATTTACCGTACTGCATGAAATAAAACAAAATTCTTTCTTTATAAATAAGCGTCATTTATGGCGTGTTCTTGCAATGCATCAGGCCAAATCGCATAATATATGATTCCATTGTTTGTGAATCATTATATTTTTGTAAATATTTTATGGTTGCATATTATTATATTAAGGACCATAACAATAACCGTAAAATAACTTTCCTATCGTCCTAAACAAATGCTTTATGACATGAGTTCCGATGCATCGTAAAATTCCAACCAATTTAATAACAGCGGCCGAAATAAAACTGAGGTTTTGAAAATCTCGGCATCTGTTTTACAATTTTGTTCCAATGTGATTGCCTTGTCAAGTGTAAATTATCTCCATAGGAAACTGAATCATTTGATTATTCTTCCATTTTCTTTATTCACAATTTCAAAAATTTTCCAAAAATGTACTAAGGCGTAAAAATTGTTAATATATCTCACCGTAAAAAGTTATATGTAAAACGAAGAAAGCAATGGCTTTGCTTACAAAATAATATTAAAAGCAAAAGGCAAGTACTCCGATTTGGATGAACCCTCTTTAATTACGACAGCCTTTTGGTGGTTTTTTTTTAATTGTTATTGTTTTTATCTTTTATTTATTTTTTTTTTTTTTAGTTTTTTGTTTTGTTTTGTTTTTGTTGTTTTTTGTTTGTTTGTTTGTTTTTGTTTTTGTTTTTGTTTTGTTTTGTTTTGTTTTTTGTTTTGTTTTTTTTCTTTGTCTTTTTTCTTTTTGGTGTTAATTTTTTTTAAAGTAGAATTTAGAATATAGTTCAATGCATCGTTGATCCAGATCTCCACAAGCTTTTGTGTTTACTATCATAGACATTTTACGATATTTTGTAAGCCTATTAACATTTAAGCTTCCATGCAATAATTTCGCAGGTGCAGTGTCTGGGAGTATGAAACATAGAGTTGCAAGTATGGAAAAGAAGCCATTTCTGTACTTTGCTAATCTATTTTAAGATATTTTTAAAGGCTTTTTTGACGGATATGAATACCCACAAAAAGTGTTGTTGTTTTTTGTTGTTTTTTTTTTGCGACATTTCATAGTTGCGCATTTATTTTAAGCTCCTTGATGATAGATTTTTAAAAGGATCTAGGAATAAATTGGGGATTTACAACACGGTGAAAAGGAGTAATTTTTAAAAATCTAAATCTCTTTACAGATTTTTGTTTTCAAAACATTCATAATCACGTAGGCTTAATTAACTGCGCGGTGAAGAATTCCCGCAAGGCAGTGCACTTTCATGCACTTATACGAAAATTCACAGTTTTCTACTAATAAGCGTTTAAAAGGATCTAAACACAAATTGGGAAAATACAGAGTTTGTCAATTTCTTTTCTTGAAGACTGGATATCTTCAAACCTATTTCCTTTGAGGATTGCTATGCTGAACAGAAAAATGGCAAGTTGAAATCAAGCGCAAAAAATTAATAAATAAATTAATGGCCGCATTAGTTGTCCATATAATTAAACTCATTCTTAAGGCTCTTAACTCATATGTGTAATTACTTAAAATTTTTGGTATTGTTGAATTTGACATAAAATTTGAAAAGGCCCGTTAAAGTCTTTCAAATCTTCTTTATTTGTTTTTAATTATAAATTCATTATATTGACAAAAATATTCAAAATATAATCCGAAACAAGCACCGATACAAGAAAAAAAAAACGAATGTAAGTCTTTTTTGTTTAGTAGAGTAATCATAGCATTTTAATCGTATATAAGAAAATGAACGATTAAATCAATCACAGAAAAAGATATTATGGATGTTTTAAACATTTAAAGCCTACCTAAAAGCTTACCTAAAAGTAAAGAATATTATAGCATCGATTGAAAAAATGCAAAGTTTATAAGCTTTATACGCGTGCTTTTTTGCATTCAATGGTTAAGTTTTTATACATAGAAATTATTAATTGTTGTAGTCGTTGAAATTAATTGTTATGTTTAATATCCGCTTCTAATTTTAAATCTAAATAGGTATTCCTTTTTTCTTTTTAGATTTTATACATAGGATCCAGAAAAAACACTAGTAATCCACTATGCTCCTTTTAAGGCATTGCTTTTTGTCTCTTAGTAATGAGGCTTGTAGAATCCTTTCTAAGTGAAAATGTGCTAAAACTAATAATAATATGAACAAAAAATTACAATTGGCGTTTTTTTTTTCTTTAATGGTGTAAATTCTTACTAGATAGTGAACCTCTGGAACTTTTATTACGAAAGCATAACCCATCCATTGTTTGGCATGGTACGTTAATATTATTTTACACATCATGAAGTCTGTGCTGAACTATCATAATAAGGGGAGCCTGGTTATGGCGAAGCAGTCCAATTTTGTACTAACTGCACTTCTGGTCCGTTCTTGCTTCCTAGTGTTTCAAGTAGTGTCTCATTTTAACGCGTGACAGCGCATCTGAATCAATTTTCTTTTCAGACACTCAATTCATGAAAAAAATATTAAGGGGCGAAAACTACACTATCACTAGATAAAGTCTAGAGTGATCAGTTAAAAAGTCAATCTCCTACAACGGTTTATAGTATAAAAGAGAAAGCAATAGTATGCTATGATTTATTATATCCTTCTCTATCTCTCTCTCTCTCTCTCTCTCTCTCTCTCTCTCTCTCTCTCTCTCTCTCTCTCTCTCTCTCTCTCTCTCTCTCTCTCTATATATATATATATATATATATATATATATATATATATATATATATATATATATATTTTTTTTTTTTTTTTTTTTTTTTTTTTTCAAAATCTGTCTATGTAGTCCTTTTCTCTCTTTGTGTCTCTTTTGTCTTTCTTTCTCTGACTCTCTACTTTTTCTTTTTAACTTTCTTTATCTCTCTTTTTTTCTACTTTTCTCTCATAATTTTTCTCTCTCATTCTCTTCCTTACTTTGGAAAGTTATTGAAATTCACATTCTCACATACACCAACCAAAATATCCCAAGCGTACATTTTGGGCGAAGTCTTAAGTCGATTGCATTTTAATAGTGTAACATTTCACTCATCTCCCACTAAACTCAGAATGACTTTATTCGAAAGAAAACAGGCACTGTTTAATGATAAGCAATGCGCAATTTGGGTACATGTCATTAGAATGAGGATGAAGGTACATGGTTCAAATGAGTAAAATTGACATTTAAACATTTTTATATTGTTTTCTCTAAAGACCTAATCGTTTCGAATTTGCACAAAGGCATAGACAATAAACCTTAACTAAAAGCCATATTTACACTATCTAAACTAGCTTTCCACAAACATGTTACATAATATCAAGACATTTCAAACAGTACATTTCAAAGTAGATAAAATTATACATACGATGCTTTGTTGCAAAAGATAAAGCACAGCATGCGTGTCTTACATACAGGAATACAAATCTAGGCAATACAGTGAGGCGACTTTGCTGTTATCCATTTTAAGCTTTTGCAGCTGGAAACAATTAAATCTTGTATAAAGAAAATAAAAAGAAGGGGTAAATGGACACTCATTTATGTCGTCATTCGGGACGTTGCTGAATGTCACAATCAGAGGTGTTCCAACTCTTTTTCTGATACAGGTATAGATAGCTTTACATCCATGTAAGCTTTCATGGGATTTTGTACGGACACGGCACTTCACTTCAACCCAAGATGAGATCTAACCCTGCAGCATTTAGTCCATGCCAAGGATCGTGCATGTAACTTTTTAATTGTCGATCAAGTGCTTCGCATACAATGCTATAATAACTACCTCATTCAGTACTCTTTTGTGGATAAAGAAAGAAAACATGGTTTTGTAATTATGATTCTTTAGTTCCAAAAGCTAAAAAATAGTTACGGCCAACAGAATTTCGTCAATCATCTATTACTTGCGAAATAAAATTTATTTTTTTTTTGTTGTTGTTTTTTCTCTTAAAGGGTCATTCAAATTTCGATGCAAAATCCTTGATGAATATGTTATGATAATGTAAACGCTCTCTAAATGTTTAGATAAATTAAATTGCCAATACTTTCAGCCCTAAATTAAATCTTGAAGTGAAAAGGACATCTCTTCAGGCCATTCGCTATCCATGGCTGTTTAAAGTGCAGTTGTACTTTTTGTCATGAGTTTACGAATGAACAACTGTAACAGTTAACATGCTTTTCCCATGTCGAATCTCCTATATTTTTTTAAATACGATCCCTCGCAAGTAGACTTAAAGCTGTTTGCTTTTTACTATCTCATTTTACGAATTTTGTTTGGCATACTTTTTAACTAAATCTTACTGAAGCTTTATTTCTTTTATTTGCAAAAGAACCGCTTTATAAGTTTCAAGATTTACGGACTAGAGTCCTGTACCTCTCCAAGTCCATCTCCAATAATTTAATTCAGTCCTTAACAACCATATACATCAAAATCTTGACGAAAAGTGACAAGAAATTACAAAAATGACAAAATGTCAAAGAATCGCTTGAAACGAGAACGACATTGGTCGCACAAATTTCTTCACAGCATTATAAATTATCATAACATATTTTTAGGGTAACAGCTATTGAATAAAACCATCCATTCGCTTTATACACAGTTTGAAAAATTAGCTTTAAAAACGTTATCACGTACAGGATCACATTGTCATTATCACAATTCTAGCCAATATGTCAAATCGAGTGGACTTTTGTTTTAGGCATCCTATTTCAAAAATGAAATCTAATGAAGCAAGCCTAAATCAAATTATCCTAAAGGTATGGAAAGCCGAATACCACCTTTAATCTATGTAATATGCTCTAATTTTAGATTATTTCGAGGGCAAGAAGGAGTAATTCGTCATGCTGTCCACTTTAAGTACTTGTCCTATAAAATGTAAGTGATTCTTTCCCATCTAAAGCGCATTTCTTTACGACCACGAGGAAAAATTTAACCAACTTGAGATTATCTCAATGAGCAATGATCTAGGTGCATTTGTGGTTGCGGCAAATTAAATCGTTTCCCTCCTTCTTATAGCGGTTGATTTTACCTTTTCCCCATTTAAATTGGTTTCCTCTTAGCATTGATATTACCGATTCATGTATTCCAAAGCAATCACTATCTTTTTATATTTTTTTTTTTAAGTGCCAGTGAACGGTGGTTTACATTCTAATTTCTTCCATTGATTTTTAGGCCATCTAAAAGAGCAGTAATTCTTTTGATTGTTACAAATCACAGTCCTAACAACAGCTGAATCATTCATAGCACGAATTTCATGGGGGAAAAAAATCACGCAAAATATTTACATCAATGATGTACCGCTAAAGCTTAAACGCAGCTGTATACATATATATTATGTCATAATTTATAGTCAACCACTTTTCAAGCATGTTCTCTCAATACTAAAACTGGCTTAAATTGTCGTTCCAATTCGCAAATCTATCATTCAAACAGAGAATTTTTGTATTAAGATTTGTGTGGATGAAAATTGTGGATGTTGCCCTTCAACATGGCTCACAGAATTAATGCGAAGATGCGTTAATCCACTTGTATCTGGTACACGAAAGTTGTCCTTCCCTAACTTTCTTCAAGGCCACGCTAGGAGATTTGCTGGTTTTTTTTCCAAATCATTATCGCAGCTTTATATACCGACCATTCACTGGGGAATAAAAAAAAAGTGAGAAATTTCGATTCATGGTTTTTATTTATGAAAATTGTAAAAAAAAAAAAAGTAAAGTGGGCTACAGAAGCAACAGCGATAATAACTGTAGTGGAAATGATAGCATTAAAAGAAGCATCAACAAGAGAGGCAAAAGTAGTAGCAGCAGCAGCAGCAGCAGCAGCAGTAGTAGTAGTAGTAGTAGTAGTAGTAGTAGTAGTAGTAGTAGTAGTAGTAGTAGTAGTAGTAGAAGTAGTAGTAGTAGTAGTAGTAGTAGTAGTAGTAGTAGTAGTAGTAGTAGTAGTAGTAGTAGTAGTAGCAGCAGTAGTAGTAGTAGTAGTAGTAGTAGTAGTAGTAGTAGTAGTAGTAGTAGTAGTAGTAGTAGTAGTAGTAGTAGTAGTAGTAGTAGTAGTAGTAGTAGTAGTAGTAGTGAATGGAACTTGTAGTAGAACTTTTAATGTTAGTTCTAGAAAAACTAATAGTAGCAGCTGAAGTAATCATAATCTAGTAACATTTACTAAAAGGCTAATGAATCATAAAACAATGTCAAGTGATAACAGCTCTTAGATAATAAATGATCATAGTATTTTTACATGTTGTCAAAAATGCAGGAATTAGATGTAGTTTTCAAGAATATTTTTATCCTTTGAAAATATTGCTTTCGTTTACAATGAATCTTGTTATCACTCAGAATTGCTCTTACCTTGATAGAACATTTCTCTTTCCATTGTGCAGAGACGAGACTAGATAATGAGGAGCGGAAGACAAAAAGGTAAACATATTATGACAACAGAAAAAAAAATATGTCTTGATTAGGCTCAATCGAATCCTTTATACGTTTACCCACATGTTGCCTTTCTCTCTCTCTCTCTCTCTCTCTCTCTCTCTCTCTCTCTCTCTCTCTCTCTCTCTCTCTCTCTCTCTCTCTCTCTCTCTCTCTCTCTCTCTCTCTCTCTCTCTCTCTCTCTCTCTCTCTCTCTCTCTCTCTCTCTCTCTCTCTCTCTCTCTCTCTCCCTCCCTCCCTCCCTCTCTCTCTCTCTCTCTCTCTCTCTCTCTCTCTCTCTCTCTCTCTCTCTCTCTCTCTCTCTTTCCCTCTCTCTCTTCCTCTCTCTTTATCTATTTATCTATTTAGTTATCTCATCAATATATATCTATCTTCCCCCAGTCTCTCTCTCTTTTTTCTTCTTCTCATTCTTTCTTTTCAACTTACTCTCTCTTTTTCTCACTTATTTTTCTATCTCTCGCTTTCTCTGCTCTCAGGGCTTTTCTCTAACTTTCTGACCATCTGCTGGTTATATTTATCCATATATCAATCTTCAGATATATATATATATATATATATATATATATATATATATATATATATATATATAAATCCGGCGCCCACAAAGGTGTTACTAGTTTACTTAATCTGTTTAAACCTTGTATCAATTTATTCTATATCTGCGATGTAATCAACTCACGCGTTTTCTCGTGTTGATGTTCGTGCGTACTAAGCGATGGTTGAGCGGCATCAGTGGTCTGGCGTTGATGCTTAGGGGAAGACCAGGCTCGTTGGCACGATGGTGGTACAGGACCCTCAGCTGTGTCAGCTGGAGTAGAATAACATAGGTCTATATGATACGGAAAGATTCATGGTTTATAACTCTGTTAGGGTTTTATTTTAGACCAATATATAACTCTTCATTTACCAGAGTCTGTAATGATGAGGTTGTTTTGTTTTTGTTTTGTTTTTATGGGCTTTTTTTTTGGTTTGGTTTTTTAATTGGAAAATATGCATGAGCTTTCGAGCAGAATTTAAATAGCTCATTCAGCTATTTGTATAATTCACGGTGTTTTATCATAATATCTTTCCGACGGCCAATTCCAATTAAGAGCCACAGAACCTTACTGCCTAATTTCTATAATAATAATAATAATAATAATAATAATAATAATAATAATAATAATAATAATAATAATAATAATAATAAATTATTATTATTATTATTATTATTATTATTATTATATAAGTAAAAAAAATAATTAGTGTTAAAGCTCAGCTTTGGTGTTGCATTTTAGAATGAATTATTTGAGATGCAAAACAATTTAAGCCCTATTTTGTCATCTAGTTAATTATACCATCAAATGAGGCAAACAGAAAATATGGAAGATATTTTAAGGGGATATTATATAGGCTAAGATGGACGGATTCACCAAAAAAGGATCAAAGGTTTCTCTTTGCCCAGAATTAGTTTACAAATGACGCTACAACGTCAATTTTTATCATTTTAAAAGGGGGTGTAAAGGCTTTTGCACTTAAACTCCTCAAATTGTTTTATCTCCTAGCAAGCCTCTCACAGACTTTTATACGCGGAGGACACAGTACTTTACGTGCCATTCTGTATCGCCAGGTACGCTACCTGTTTTCTGGATATTTTGAATGGTTTGTTGAGGACAATCCAGGTGACCGTCTCGAAACATCCAGGCTGAGTAAGCGAGCCGTCATAGGTGATGTACTCATTCGTCTTGGGCAGCAGTTTGGAGAAGGAGAAAAAGTCGACTCTCCGGGATTTTCCTGTAGGTATAATTATGTTTATCAGAGGGATAATTCCTTGCAAGACTTTTTCTTTACAAAGAAGCGAATTCGATAACATAAAAAATATTATTAAGTTAACTGTTTGTGAAGAACTAAGGGGCCGAGCACTTATGAAGGTGAATACAATGACTTCGATAATAATGGTTCGGATACTCTTTTCAAATGGTTTGATTGTTATTTTGACTCTAGAATCCAGATGTGTTGTGATGTTTACCGGATGAGCTGCTGGTTTTGAAATTGCGAAGACTTTTAAAGCTAAATCAATATCAGACCAGTCATATTTAATGTTTACACTTTACAAGTGCTTGACTTTGATAGATTGTTAATATACCTAAAAATTAGTCTTGATAAAGAATGAATGGTTTACAACACTTCAAAGTATTATTTTGTTCCAGAAATAGACATGGCAAATGCTCTACAAAGGGACATCATTATATACCCAGAAAATGAGCACATTCTATCCACAGTAGGACGATAAGTTTTGTGGGGGGTTTTGTGTATGTGTGTGCTTTTTTTTTCTTTGTTTTGTCGGGGGGGGGGGGGGGGTTGGGGTTTGTTTTTTTTTTATTTGGTTTTTCTTAAGGGAAATGCGTGGAACCTGAGTCTCTTCTGATTTTTTGAGAATAGGTTATACAAATTACACCAGGATTTCGACTTTTTAATCCTTCATCTATGAAAAATAGACAACTCATAGCTGAAACGCAAAGTTCTTCATATCTCGTATTGAAGGTATAATGCAACGACAAATACTAACAGAATAATTAGCAACAGTTAATGATTGCTACAACACTCTCAGCGCGAGCCGAAAAAAAAACAAAGTATTGAGGATTTTACCGAAGCATCTCATTTCCTATGAATTCGGTTTAGATTTCTCCACTAAAGCTATGCTTTAATTTTATTAATAATAATAGAATGAGCAAATTGGGACAATTGTTTTTTTTTTTATAAAAAACAAAAATATGCGCCTTCACTAACCTCATTATTTTGTGACCAATGATTACGCCTGTCAATGAAAATGTCAAAACAGTCCTTTGCACCAATGAATGTGAAAAACAAAACTATGTATAATTATGTATTGCGTGCATGAAATATTTAAATAATACGTTGCTGATTTTATTTCTCTCTCCTTAGCTTTTTACCTCACCTTTATCTTTAACCCACTTCAGCTGTTCTGCTATGTAGTGAAATGACTTGTCATGTTTTCTTCCGATCTGTAAAAGAAAGCATGCGAAACAAGCATCTATCGAATTTATTCTGATTTTTTTTTTCATTCATAGCGATTGAAATTGAAGAATATGATTTAACCCAATGATTTTCATCCTTCTGTATTTAATGACATCACCATCATGATCATCATCATCATCGTCATCATCATCATCATCATCATCATCATCATTATTATCATCATCGTCTCCATGTCCATCTTCATCATCATCATAGTTAACATCATTATCGACACCACCTACAATCGTCGTCATCATCATTATCATCATAATCAGAAAATTGAGATTTATAAACTTTTCATGGATGTGACAATTCACCAAGTAATATTTTAATAATGCCCTCTGTTACATTAAAGCTCAATTCTTTCTTAAAAGATGAAAGTGACTTATTTTGCCATGGCCTGGCCACAAAAATTCAATCTAGTAACATTGATCAAAAACATTGCCAAGATTTTTTTATATACACAACTGAAGTTCATCTTCTATGAAATTAACTTGGCGGGAAGTAAGACTTGTAAAATAGCATATTCTTATATTTTCTCATATGGAATTTTTTTTTCAAATTTTGTATACTTAAGTTTTGGCCTGAAAGAGGTAATTCATTATGATCTGATAAAGATTTATAATTTTATTACAACACTTCTGTTGATAAAGTAGCATTCAGGGAGATATTAAAACCCTAGAGAGAACTCCTTCAGATTACTTGCACGGTTCCAGTGCATGCAGCAATATGTTGTTTAATTTTGAAGACATTTTGATTCTGATTAGCTCTCTTATATCCTTCCAAAGTTCTGCAGATTGTCTCTATTCTTGAATTTGGAAAATTGTCTATGTTAGAGTGGTGCAAGATTAGCAAGTTTGATTTACTGTGTATTCTATCCTAGTTAAACGCAGTTTGTAATATTATTATGTCTGTGCCAAGTGATTCTTCTGTATTTTTCTCAATAATTTGTTCGCAGTCCATTCAAATGGATTCAAGACTAATGGGGATGCGATCAGTTTGTTGAACATGAGAAAGATAACATAGGATGCATTTTACCGGGTGCCGTAAAAATTCAAATTGGACTTGTTTTAACTCATACATACTAGTATAATCTTAACAATACAATCCAAGTCATATCAAAGAAATATTTATATAGATCTAAATGTAGACTTTCATAAATTATAAAAAGCAAATGAATGATTTTTTTTATCGTTTCATCTAGAAATTATAATAATTTTAACAATGCATTTAGATTTCAGATCATAAAACTTAGGAATATGAATAACTGGGGAGCATAATCATAACATAACATAAAGGGTCAAGTGAAAATCAGCCTTTTATTAGAGGCATTAAATATAATGAGTTAAATTTTCTATGGTCTTGGTTTCTCTTTCGGAAATCCTCCAATGATAAGACCTACCTCTATAAACACAGCAATGATTGCTAGACCCTTCACCTCCCGTTTGGCCTCAGACACGTTGTTGTAGAGATCACTGTTATATGCTACAATGTGCATCTGTAGAAAAGGGCAGAAGAAAAATCGTTACGGTTATGTCACCATCTGTGCATGCAGCTCTATCGCAATTTTTTTCAGTAAGAGTACGTTGCTAATTTTGTAAAGTTTCAATCCATTTTAGATCCATGAACGTCCTTATTACGTAATTTGCTGCTGATAAATGCGCAGCTATCAATTGGCTCAAAGTATTGCACCTCTGGCTCGGTATTTTTTTTTCTACCTAACTAGCCTGAAATGCTGGTGACGTGAGAACAGGCCAATCGCGCTGAAGTTCACAAGAACTTTTTTCGCGGGTTCGAGTCTGACACCGTTTGTAGGTGAGTTTGTGACCTCATATTGTTAGTTACATTCTACCCGACGGGGAATTTGAATTTGATATTTGAAAAGGCCTGATATCATCTTGTTGTGGACTAGCTTTATCTAACAATAACTAAAAAGCTATTAAGACTAATAATAGGCTTTTAGAATTATCTTCAAATAGATTCGGAAAGTAATTAGCAGTTTTCCGGTTTTAAATGTTATTGATCTAAAGAAGAATGACAATTACAAGCAAGGCACTGATGATTTGCTTGTTTCAATGTTTATTTGGTATATTCGTCCAAAACAAGGCATCTAATACCTATTTTGAATATCGAACAAGCCCCTTATAACTTCAGTTGAGAAAAAAATCGAAAAAAAAATAATAGGCAAATAACACTTTATAGATACTAGAAAATTGATCGCGGGCTTCAAGGCTAAATTATCGACATTGTAACTATAACACACTTTTACCCTTAACCACTGTTTTCAAATCCAGCACTATAATCTACCTTTTCGCCATATTTAAGGTGAGCTGAGCTGTTGAAAAAAACTCCAAATCATCCTCATATTTTAAAGTTCGGTAATTTCAACCTAGATCTAGTCCTCAACTGATTCCCTTTGCCTCAAACTTTTCCCCCATTCTCTTCGTTTTTTCTCAGCTTTCATCGCGACAACTCCCTGTTTACAGAACTCTTAGCCGGAACATTTCGAGAGCGCAATAAAGACGTGTCGGTTTATCGTGCCGTTATCACCCGATCTCCGGACAGCCATCTCTGGGCGATGGGAACTTGTTAATAGTGTGGCAGGTGATGTGTCGAGATTACTTAAGGTTTCGCTTAATGGACAGGAAACCAGACATGAGAGAGAGAATTTCGAGGAATATTAGATAATCATGAAAGAGAATGTAGAAAAGCTTGTTAAGAAAAAGAATAAAAGAATAAATGGTTCGGTGATTGAGGCAAATAAATCAATGATTGCGCAATAAAGCGAGGACATTATCAATGTGTCATTGCTTTCATTCCATTTTCTTCTTTTCTTTTCTTTTTCTAAACTCTTTGATTTCTCCTCCGCTCTTTCTCTTTCAAGCTAAATGGACAATAATTGCTTTTCATTATCTTTTTGCTTTTAGTGCATTCTGATGATGCTAGGATGTAGTTTGCATTGTTACCACCACAATTGTATCTCTCTGTTCCTCTCTTCTTTGTCATTCTCTCTATTGGCATGTGCCTACATATTTAGCCATCAAATTTTCTAAACATCTATGTGTTTATGCATCTATATATCTATCTATTTATCTATCTGTCTCTCTATCTGTCCATCTATCGATCAGTCTATCTATCTATCTACTTATCTATCTATTTATCAATATAATCTTTGTTATTACAAATGAAAAAAACAGTATACTCCTTTATTAACCACTCAATTCATTATAATTTTTACAACTGTCAAGGTCTTTTATAATATCTATTTACTATCTATATCTTTCATTTTCTTTCTCTCGCCGTCCATAATTTTTCTTTCTTTCGCCTTTTTTCTCTCTTCCTCCTTCTACCCATTAGTTCTTCCCTTTATCTCTCTCCCCCCTCCCCCCCTTTCCTCTTACTCTTTTTCCTTTCGCTCGCTTTTCTTCCACGTAAAGTACAAGGCAATTTATTTTCCCCTTTTTTAGGTTGCGGGGTCTTTTTTATCATTGTTTGTTTGTTGTTTTTGGGATAATATTAACAGAGTTTCAGATTGCTTTAAAGCAACGCACATCTTATACTTACGGGTATGCGGATCTGATTTTTAAATGTTTCCTTGATCTCTCATTTTGGTTTTATGTCATATCGTCTGTTTTTTGTTGGTTTTTTTTGTTTTTTGTTTTTGGTTGTTTTTTTTTTTGTTTTTTTGTTTGGTAAAAATGCGATTTATTTTTAATTATAATTACTAAAGCATGGCCATTATTTTTTAACACAATAGCAAGAGATAAAAGCTCAATTATGCCGATGTAGATCAGAAAGTGTGGTAGTTCTGATTCTAATTAAAAGACGAAGTTGACAAAAGCCAAAAGGTGGAAAAAGCGTGACTTCAGTGGTAGTTCTAAACAACCTTACGGATTATTACTGCTCATTCATAATAATTGCCTTTGTGTCAATTTTGTCTTTTAATCATCATCTATATCGACTTTCTCTATTGCTTGAATGAAGGATTTTACAAGCCCAGTCCACCACCAGTGTTGCTCTCAGAGCTAACCTTTCTCTATTGAGATTCCACACCACTCGGCTTTTTGCCTAGGGTGGATTACAGAGAACTAAAATAAGCAATAAATCGGTTGGAGCATTTATCTATTTTTGTTTCCACTCATAGTTACTTGTCAAACTTAGATAATGACAAATGCGATGGAACACCGAGGTATTCACACTACCTGTTATTTTACGTGCCTTTGATTTCAGTAGAATATTATGTGAAAATAAACTGAAAAAGTCAATTTACTGTGCTTGAATTTATAGGCCTAGATCAAAGATTACAAGAGGCTGGTTTGACTGTGGTTGTGAACAATTTCATAAGTGCTTGGCTTCATTGTACATTGACAAGAACGGTATTCTTACAGAGTTCATGGAAGGGAGACAAGTCAAGCAATGAGGGCAGAGAACTATTGACAAGAGTTATGTTAGCTGGATAAATCTTCGAGTGATTCGAGCTTACGAATTTCATTTTTGGCATCAAAGCTACAGATGAAAATAATACAAAAAAAAATACAAACTTATTTTTTTAATCACAAAATTAAGATCTAACCTCAAACGTGTAATGGTCATCCGATTTTTTTGGGCCGTCAATAAAATCCAAAAAAAAAAAAACTATGGAAAAGCTACTCTAGATCACGCGATTTTACGTGGGCATATTTTTAAATCCCAAAGTTGTTAGAAGAATTTAGAAAACGACATTTTAAAACTATACAAAATCTATTAAGCATGCGAGACAAATCATTGACCTAGATAGACATTAATTTGAACTAGCCGTCACATTAATTTTGTGTTTGTTTTTAATGCGAAACGAACGCAACTTATATTTTGGTTTGAAAATCCCATGGTAGTTGGAATAAGTTGAACTGTCGAAACTAGATCTAGGAGGCTAGCCTTATTTTCACTTGGAATATTAGGTCTAAATTTAGATCTCTAGAGTGATCTAGATCTATGGAGATATATCTATTCTAGGTAAAGATAGATAGGTGGGGGCATATAATTTTATGTAGCTCATGTAAGTCAAATAGAAGAGATACCAAAGCCATTATTTTATAAGTTTTATCAGCCTCTTTAAATACACACATGCACCCCAGCTTCGGCAAATTGACACCAGGGTTCCGTTTGTAGAACGGGGTTTTTCGCTCGTCTCTTTAATGAGAATAACATATAACCGTTGTAAGCGTAACTCACGTGAATAAAGAGACAAATAAAAAGACCTGTCAAATCACAATGCCTGTCCGTGGGCTTCTCAAGACTCGTTCATCTTTGATCGAGAAGCTTAATCTTGTGACGTACGATGATTAGATCGTAATTTTTTTCTATCCTCTTTTTTTAAATTCTGGGCTGGTCCCTTACTTCCGTCCGGCCAACTGCGATGATTGTATATGTTGTTTGATTTAGGAACTCCAGTTTTCTTGAGGAATATCACACAGAGAAATAATTTGGGGCGGGGGGGGGGAGAACTTGCTGTTCTTTTTAAATGTGAAAACACCGGTGGCCTCTCGGTAGAGAGCTCACACAACTGTAAGATCTGCATAGATCCTTCGTCAAGGCTTCGGATCCTACACATAAAAGATTAAACAAATTTGAAGCTTCGGTTCCCGGTTTTCAATAGCTCGATAAGGGTTGAATCATCTGCATCAATAGCTCAACAATTTTCTTGTAAATCTTTTATATCCAACAGCACATACCAAAAAAAAATATAATTTATTCGTACGTCTCAAATATTAATTTAAACATGGCGAAAATTTCTCCACTGCTCTCTCTCTCTCTCTCTCTCTCTCTCTCTCTCTCTCTCTCTCTCTCTCTCTCTCTCTCTCTCTCTCTCTCTCTCTTTCACTCTCTCTGTCTATCTCTCTCTCTATCTCTCTCTCTCTTTCTCACTCTCTCTCTCTATCTCTCTTTCACTCTCTCTGTCTATCTCTCTCTCTCTCTATCTCTCTCTCTCTTTCTCACTCTCTCTCTCTATCTCTCTTTCACTCTGTCTATCTCTCTCTACCTCTCTCTCTCTCTTTCTCACTCTCTCTCTCTCTCCAACACACTGCCCGTGCCTAGCACGTAACTGTCAATAGGTTTAGCAGCCTCTTGTCCTCAGCCTGTTCCCCCCCCCCCCCGGAGGTTTGGCATTGACGACCTTGCTAGATAATAGACACAGCATACAGCTGGGGAGCTGTTTTAAGGTTGCGTTCCCATCATAAAGCCATACTGGCGAGAATCTTTTTTTTTTTAATTGAAATTTGCTCACATCTTTATATTAGAACAAAATCTATCTAGAGATTCGAGAGAGCGGTTGCAGCATGTAAATGAATATAGAAGTATAGGATAAATACACTTGGTGCGCGTGGCGAAAAGAACCAGGGAAAAGAAGGAAGGTTGATGTAGCTTGTAAGATACAGAACATTTCCAAGTAATATGATTTTTTTTAACCAATTTTTCATTTTCTTTTCTAAGGACACTGGCTCAAGTGGAGCAAGTCATAACACCTGCCATTAAAACTAGAGCCCGAAAGTTGGGATAACTCTAGAGAAGGAGTGGACTGTTTAAAGCTGAATGCTTCACGATATACTTCTTGAATAGTGTTTTGCACCGTTTGATTATACTTTTTATCTTACAGTAAACTTATGAGTCAAAATGAAAGAAAAAGCATAGAAAAAAAAACCGATGTTTTTTCACTATTGCACCGTAATATAGACTGAGTGGATCAAACCTGTTTGAAATTCGATGTCGATATAATGGTAGACACAAGACAGAGGGTTGAATAAGAAAAAAAATTCTTATAAATTATTTCTTTACCTAGATGTATTTGATAAATTACTATATTTTCTATCTTTTCGTAATTTTTCTACTTCTACTACTAATTCTACTACTTTTACAACTACTACTACTACTACTAATACTACTACTACTACTACTACTACTACTACTACTACTACTACTACTACTACTACTACTACTACTACTACTACTACTACTACTACTACTACTACTACTACTACTACTACTACTACTACTTCTACAACTACAACAACAACTACTACTACTACTACTACTACTACTACTACTACTACTACTACTACTACTACTACTACTACTACTACTACTACTACTACTACTACTACTACTACTGCTATAATTATTATTTTATTATTATTATTACTACTACCTCTGCTGCTGTTGCTGCTGCCATTACTACTACTTCTACAACTACTTTACTAATACTATTAATACTACTTCTACTGCAGCAACTCCTACTATTCCTACTACTGCTGCTACTTCTGCTACTACTACTGCTGCTACTATTACTACTTCTTTTACTACTACTGCCTCTACTACTATTTCTACTATTACTACCACTACTACTACTACTACTACTACTACTACTACTACTACTACTACTACTACTACTACTACTACTACTACTACTACTACTACTACTACTGCTGCTGCTGCTACTACTACTACTACTACTACTACCACTTTTACTGGCAAATTTCTAAAAATCTTCAAACATACAGATGACAAATACGAAGAGAGAGAGAGAGACAGAGAGAGACAAGAGACAGAGACAGACAGAGACAGACAGACAGAGAGACAGAGAGAGAGAGAAGTTAATCCATCCAAGACAAGATGCCGCGATCATACCTCGAAGCATCGAGAATCTTCGCAGAAAATCAACTCCAGTTCCATGGTGTATTGAATTACACAAACAGTTGATTTAATCCTGGCTATCTTGTTTCCGAGCGGATCTTAATCTTAAGATTCAGCAGTCCCTTGTAACTGTTGTATATATCCTCAAAAAAATTATAAAATAACAATTTTGCATTCTTCTTTCGATCTTGATCTGCCTGTCTCTCTGCCTATATGTTTGTCTGCTTGTTTCTCTCTCTCTCTCTCTCTCTCTCTCTCTCTCTCTCTCTCTCTCTCTCTCTCTCTCTCTCTCTCTCTCTCTCTCTCTCTCTCTCTCTCTCTCTCTCTCTCTCTCTCTCTCTCTCTCTCTCTCTTTGTGTGTGCTTCTCTCTTTCTCTCTCTCTCTGTTCTCTCTCTTTCATTCTTTTTTTTTCTCTACCGCGCTTTATCTGCTCCTCCTCCTCCTCCTCCTCCTCCTCCTCTTCGTCCTCCTCCCGCTCCTCCTCCTACTCCTCCTCCTCCTCCTCCTCCTCCTCCTCCTCCTCCACCTCCTCCTTCTCCTCCTCCTTCTTCTTCTTCTTCTTCTTCTTCTTCTTCTTCTTCTTCTTCTTCTTCTTCTTCTTCTTCTTCTTCTTCTTCTTCTTCTTCTTCTTCTTCTTCTTCTTCTTCTTCTTCTTCTTCTTCTTCTTCTTCTTTTCTTTACCTTTTTTCCTTTTTCTTATGACTTACCTTAGTTTTTACACATTTTCTATTTCGCAATGTAGCAAACTCATAACTTGTTTGTATTACTATTTTAAAATGATATTGCTCTTCAATCACCTTCTTCGTATTTTTCATATTCTAAGAGTAAAACATGCTCCGTATTAGTTGAGCTCGATGATTTTACTTATTTTGTAACAAGTAATGCTATCACAAATAAACGTATCCTGGATTTGTAAGTGAAAATCTTCCACCGTATTCACGTTCTTCTGTTTCGCATTCCCAATCCTTTTTTTTTTTACTTTCCCAACTGATAAGACAATAATATATCGATTCTGATCGGTGGGATATATTTCCCCGTCGGACAAACCAAAATCCAATTTATAAACACGTCAATCTTGATTTGGCTGGGGAACCTTCTATATTTCATTGTTGAAAATGAAACGAATGTAATGCCGATTGAAATGGAAACGTTGATTTCACCCACATAAAAGTACTCCCCCAATCTTATATTCCTCGTGTAGTTTATGGTTCTTAGCGAATCTTGAAGAGACGTAAATGTACCCGAAATGCATCCTAAAGCTTACTTGACGTGAAACTTTTTAAAGCCGCTATGTTGGTAAGTATCGAAAGATTCTTAGTCATTATTCCGTTTTTCAAATGGCTTCATATCTTGTTTTACTTTAAAAATGTATTCGATTTTCTAGATGTTTAAAGTTTTCTTTAATCATTCTTAGCGATTATTTTGAATCTAATATTGAGATGTTTGATACATCTAAAATAATTGCGTAGAAGATTATCTGTCTAGCCGGCCTTAAAATGTAGGTAATTTGTAAGCATTCATGCTCAGACGAAATAGTGGTATTAAAGAGTAGGCAAATAAAAAGTTAGCGAGCGATAAAGAGACAGACAGATAGATAAGCAAGGGAAATAGGCACATATAGACAGAGACAGAAAGACAGACAAAGTGGCAGGGACGGAGAAATACATAAAGGAACAGATATAATGATTCGGCGCACGGGGAAAAAATTAAAAATAAAGGAAATGAATACCATAAATACCTTTGACACTTAAGTACTGATGAGACTCTTTGCAACTTGTGAGTTTTCTCATTGTAAAAAAAAATGAAACTAAAATCGACAACGAAAAATAACATCGAGATTGGTTTTTGTTAGCGAAAATCTGAGGGCGTAACCTCTACGTTTTAATCGATGTTAAAAGTCTCGATTAAATTTGGAAGCAGGAATTAAAAAAAAAAATTATTTATCACTCAGTGCCTATAACATCCCAAATATGCTTTAAAATATGCGGAGTTTTCTCTAATAATGAATGTCGCAGGGATCATTGCAGCCTTGTACCACCGACTATTTTTAGGCGGCACAACTTCATCCGGGTCTCTTGGGAAGAATTCGGCGCGAGATCTTGTGACGCCTGTTCCGGAAACGGCCGGACAGGTATACGAGGGGATCAGTGACCAGTGTCTTATTTCAGTCTGTAACGATAATTGTCGCTGGGAACTTGCAACATAGCGAACTTCTTAGCTTAAAAATAGAACAAGCTTAAGTATTGCATATATTCATAATAAACACAAATATTACCTGGGCTAAAAGAAATGTAAGCTAATTTTGTAAAATCTATATCTTCTGTAGATCCTTTCAAACATTTATCATCAAGTAGGTTTAAATAAAAGTGCAGCTATAAATTTCTGCGAGACAGTGCACCCTAGGGATATTCGGGAATCCATAGCCTTTTAGAAGGCGTTTTAGAGGATCTAAAAATGGTTTTGAAAACTTCACAATAAGATAATTTCTTGTATTATGGATCCAATCATGTAAAAAATGTTCTTCTAGACTTTTAAAGTACTTAACATAATTTAGGAGACGATTTATCTATCTTATTATTAATATTGTGAATAGGTTTAGAGGATATTATGTGCTCGTTTATAACGCACGAAGATGGAGTTTCGAAAACCTGTTGGAAAAAGCTAATGTTGCTTTAAGACACACGTTACAAATATTTGTACCGTTAATAAGGACTCTCGTAACAATTTGTACTTCTTGATTTTATTTCTTGTTTTAATTTTATTACATTTTATTAAGCACAGAGCTTGTCTTTTGTTAACACTGGCCTTTACACGAATAATTTTTATTATGTGCTTCAACATTAAAGAAAATTATCCATCAATCTTTAAATTTGTGTTTTTGTGCTTGAAATCTCTCTCTCTCTCTCTCTCTCTCTCTCTCTCTCTCTCTCTCTCTCTCTCTCTCTCTCTCTCTCTCTCTCTCTCTCTCTCTCTCTCTCTCTCTCTCTCTCTCTCTCTCTCTCTCTCTTTTTCTCTCTCCCTCTCTTTCCTTCTCTCTCATTCTCTCTCTCTTTCTCTCTCTCCCTCTCTCTTTTTCCTTTTCTCGTCCAATTTCTTGAGTCTTTTTAATTCCGTCGTAGAAACAAAGTTAAAACGATCAGAAAAAGAGCTCAGTAAAAAAAATAAAACCGAGAACGACGTCAAGTTAAAATATATATATTAGCCCGCATCTAAAGTACATATTCATTTATCTTATACGTATCAAGTTGTCTTAACCCTCACCCTAACCCCTACTTTGATAGTCGTCTTTCACTTAATAATTCGAAGTTTCTTGTTTTACAGTTATCTTTTCTTCTAGATATCACTTTCTCTAACCTTCTATCCAATCATCAACCGTTATATAAAAAATCAAAATAATTCATTGGTCTATATAATAATGAATCCATTTCTAAATAACCAAAGACAGTTTAAAAAAAATAAAAAGACTTCTACTCTTGTGTTCGGATCCAACCTGATTTTTACTTCTTCAATAACTCACTCGAATCAGATCTAGACACATCTCTTAGATTTGTAAGTTCTCCGCTCTGGTCAGAGTGAAAACGTTTTGATTCTCTCCCCGCCCCTGGTGATCAATACTCGCATGACTCATGTTTCACCCTAGATGCTGTTTACTTACTGCGCTTTGATCCCTGTCAAGCGGAGACTTATTTAGATATATACACACACGCAGAGATTGTTTAGTGCCTTCTTCCACAACTGAAGGTTTTACAGTACAAGAAAAAGACTGCCCCCTGGGATACTCGGTATTTTTGTTTTGTTTTGGATGGGTTGGTGGTTTATTGCTTGTTGTTGTTGTTGTTTTTTTTTTGTTTTTTTTGTTGTTGTTTTTTTCCAAATTTATTCTGTTTTTAAATTTTTATGAATTTTTTTTTTAAATTTTGGGTGACAACTGAGAAACTTTAAAAGTTTTAGAAATGAGCCAAATGGTCATTCACGACGTACAGACAAAATAAAACATTAATTAAACAAAGCACGCATGGGGCAGACACACGTACTCACAGGCAGATATGCATAAATACATACATACTTACATGAAAACATACATGTTTATACATACATACATACATACATACATACATACATACATACATACATACATACATACATACATACATACATACATACATACATACATACATACATACATACATACATACATACATACATACATACATACATACATACATACATACATACATACATACATACATACATACATACATACACAAATACGCAAAAGCATCAACCCATACATTCATATCGACAGACAGACAGATAGAAAGATAAATATAAAGATAAATAGCTAGACGACCAAACGGAGACAAAAACTGATAAATGGCAGATGGAATACGGGAGATGAATGAGATTTCACACGAATGGACTAAGAAATAAAAGGAAGAGGAAAAGAGACTAGTAATTTAAACCGAAATGCCATATCAATCAGCGAGTGACAGGACTATCGATTGATAGATGTGTGGATAGATAAGAGGAAGGGCGAGAAAGCCTTGCCTACTGGAAAATGAACATGGCGATCTAAAGCTAGGCTAGGATTTAAAAGACATGACTAGATCTATATTGAGCTCGCTTCTGGTGCCCGCCCTAGCTGATGTTGCCTTTGTAGCTATTCGGGATAACCATTTATTCGGACCCGTGATTTAAAATGCATTTGATAATCAGTGAATATGTTCATTTCTACACTCCCATACTTTAAAATGAAAGCCGCGAAAAAAGAAATGCAGTATACAATAATGGACAGCTAAATTATTAGCCTACTGGAAAATGAACGTAAGAATCTAAATCTAGGCTAGGATTTAAAATACATGACGAGATGTATATTGAACTCGCTTCTGCTGCCTGCCCGCCCTAGCTGCTGTTGCCTTTGTAGCTGTTCGGGATAAGCATTTATTCGGACCCGTGATTTAAATAACACTTAAAATACATTTGACAAGTAGTAAATATTTTCAAATGTAAAATGAAAGCCGCGAAAAAAGTAATGCAGTATACAAAAATGGACTGGTAAATTATTAGCCTTTAATACTTAATATGTTTTTGTTTTTTTGCATTGTTAAATTTTATTTCCTCTGTTGTGTAGGGGACCCAGATAGTTCAGTAGGTAGATAGCTGGGCTGACAAGACGGAGATCTTGGATTCGATTCTAGGTTGGGCTGACCAGATGGAGATCTCGGATTCGGTTCTACGTTGGGCTGACAAGACGGAGATCTCGGATTCGGTTCTAGGTTGGGCTGACAAGACGGAGATCTCGGATTCGGTTCTAGGTTGGGCTGTCAAGACGGAGATCTCGGATTCGGTTCTAGGTTGGGCTGACAAGATGGAGATCTCGGATTCGGTTCTAGGATGGGCTGACAAGACGGAGATCTCGGTTTTGCTCTAGGCTGAGCTGACCCGACGGAGATCTCGGATTCGGTTCTAGGTTAGGCTGACAAGACGGAGATCTCGGATTCGGTTCTAGGTTGGACTAACTAGTGTTGAAATCAAACCACTATCCTGATAACCGTCTCCATGGATGGACGAAAAATCGCCGTTTCTTATAAGATTTACATGGAACTAATAGTATTTAATTGTATTTAGAAAGAACTTTCGGTATCATAGACTCGTAATATGAAAAGGAATAAGAATTGTGCTAGATCACTGCTTATTTTCAATAAAATTTTAAAGAACAATGGTTATTAAGTCACGTGATCGTATGCGGTATGTAATATTATTTTTGTGCCAAGCAAAATGATACATCAGATAAGTTTTATAATATTATTTCTAGTTTATTTTTTGCCGTTTATTAAGTAAAATTTTAATGTAAGGAAATAAACATTTTTCTATCTACGTGATTCATTCCTTTTTTTTTTCTTTTTTTTTTTCATTGAAAGATGAATGAACGTAACAACAACAACAAAAACTTCACAAATGTAAAATAACCATTAAATTTGTTTTCTGTGCCCCTTATGTTCAACGTTTTATCGGATTTTTTATTAAATTGTCAATTAAGTTTTTTCAAAGTTTCTAAAATGCAGGACAGAACTCAGAGGATGAGACTCAAAACTCAATTACAGACGCTCTGAGACTCGAACCCGCGAAGAAAGTCCCTACGAATATCAGCGCCGACGCTTTATTCCCACAGCCACCGGCGCTTCTCTCAATTTCGTTACGACAAAACTAACACCATATAATTATGTATATTATATAATTATATATAATTTATATACATATAAATTATATATATATTTTTTTTTCAAACAAAGAGTAGAAAACGAGCCCCCCTTACCTCTCCAGGAAAGCTCTCGCCAGCCACTCTGTGCTCAGAGCCGACGCTGTCGTTATTAGCCAGATGGAACTTGATCTCGGCCACAGTGTAGGTGTAAGACAGGGGCCCCATGCTGAAGTTTACAATACCGGTGTCCTCGTACTTCAGCTCCAGGGTGATGTCGTGGCCAGTGTTGATCAGCAGACCGCGGACCTGGTGGACAGGGAAATAAAGTGAGCCAAAAAAAAAAAGTAGAAAGCCATAGTGGCGTACTGTTATTCTTCATTGTACAACCTGATATACATGATATACCCAAGAAAAAATAAGCCAGCCAATTTAGATGTCTTTCACGAGAAATAATAGGGAACGCATATTTCATATTTTTTTATTATTTGACAGAGTGCAAAAAAGTTTCGAAAAAAATCAAACTCTTGTGGTTAATTTATGATGTTTCTCTAAAAACTCAAATAAGTATCTGCGTGTGTTCTAATATGATCTTTTGTCATTCATGGACCATAGAATAAAGAAAGAGCAATCTGAGGCTGATTTATTAACCTTTCATTTCAAATTTTTTTCTCGATTCCGTATAGGCATTGTGGCACTTTCCTTTCAAAAACTTCTTTTAAGGGAGCAGTCATCTTGCAATAAGATAAAAAGACGCAAGCACTGATAAGAAATAAGAAATTGTCAAATTGTTCATTGCTCGATGGAAAGTTAGAAAATAATTGGGCTCTTCTCTATAAAGGAAATTAGGAAGGTTTTCTTATTGAAGCAGGAACTTTGAAACACGTCTAGGGATAATATGTAAAAACGTAAATGATAATATCTTAATAATTAAATAATTAAGTGGCATGTATTGATTTTTTAAAGGCTGAAAAGATACATTTTTGTACAATGGATGTGTGCATGTATGTACGGCGTCTCCTGCAGATTTGTCCAGTTTCAAGGTCGACAATGCGAGACGAGAGGGCATTGGTATCAAGGGGTAAAACTCTCACCCTGAAGAAATGAATTATTGTGGCTTCGAATCTCACCGCGCCTGGAAATGTTTGAGGTGTATCTCTATTGAGTTCTGTTCCGCCTGGTCATGGTTATCATCCTAATCAGATAACTTAAGCAATGTTTGGTTGCATGTCACGCTCTTATATTGTTTTGCTGGGTTTCTGGTTCCTTTTTTTTTTTAATCTAGTCTTCTGATTTCTAATTTAATCCCTCTTTTTTCTGTTTTTATTCTCCTCCAAATTAATTTCTGTCTGTCTGTCTTTGTCTCTGTCTTTGTCTCTCTCTCTGTCTCTCTCTCTCTCTCTCTCTGTCTCTCTCTCTCTCTCTCTCTCTCTCTCTCTCTCTCTCTCTCTCTCTCTCTCTCTCTCTCTCTCTCTCTCTCTCTCTCTCTCTCTCGTTCCCGCTCTCTTAACCCTCTCTGTAACTCCTTATGTCTCTCTCTCTTTTCTTTGAAGATCACTCTTGCTAACTCTCAATTATTTCCTAGATTGCTTCTGTATTTTGTGGGGTCATGTCTTTCTTTTTTTTCCACTTTTTTATTATTATTTTTTTCTCGCTGTCTCTTCTCTTTTTCTCTCTTTCTTTCTCATCTTCTCTCTTCCAATTCTTCCTCACTCCCTCACATAATCTCTTTACTGCCCTCACTCTCCTTCACTTCCTCTTTTTTCCCCTCCTCTCTCTCTCTCTCTCTCTCTCTCTATCTCTATCTCTCTCTATCTCTCTCTCTCTCTCTCTCTCTCTCTCTCTCTCTCTCTCTCTCTCTCTCTCTCTCTCTCTCTCTCTCCCTTTCTCTTTCTCGTTCTCTATTTATCTATCTGTCAATTCCCTAAACAAGAAAAATGCATCTCCTTAAACTTTTCTATCGATTTCTTGCAGGGCCTTGAACACAGCTTTATTTACACCCTCCTTCTCTCTTGAGAAATTGATTAGATTAAATCCCCTTCACATGTTCTCCTGCAGTTATTAAAATCTCTAAGAGCAAAGAGCGAAACTCATATGAAGTGTTGTCTGCTGCATCATGCAACACTTTGTCGGGCTTATTAGCATATTTATCTTGGCATCAGGTGCGATGCAATCGGCATGAGGACATTATAATGAAACTATTGAGTTTGTGTAATGACGGTCTCGGATTTTACTTATCCTACACAGCTAAATCCATTTTTATCTTTATAATAAAGTAATTGGGTTCCTTTTCTTCTTTATTATTAGATAAAAAGAAACAAATACACATCAGGCGCTCAGTTTCTCTGCGATTTTAAGAGCAAATATTGTGTTATTGGCAAAAATAATTGAGTCAGAATAAATAGATCCCCACGGAAAAGAAAGCCGCGTTGTAGTAGCTATGAAATCATAGATAATAATAATCTGCACATTGATAGGTTTTTTTTTTGTTGTTGTTGTTTTTTGTTTTGTTTTTTTTTTTTGTCGTAAATTGGATTTCAATGCTGTAAAGTTATTTCAAATCCGGAGAATTTCATATATCTCTATCAACGAGGTAAAAAGAAAATCTCAAGTTCAAACTTTTCTTTATACACCAATCCGTTGTCTTTGATGTGTGTGGTTGGCAGCTCGTAATATTATCAAATCTTACAAATAGCAAGGAGTCATGTTTTGTTATCATCCCAGCTCTATTAAGAAAGAAGAAAAGCGCTGAGAAATCAAAGCATTAATTTACAAGAAACAAATAAAATGTACACTAGCTTAATGTTTTAATATAATATTTCAACCAATATATCCTCACACAATCTCGGACGGCTAGAAGCTTACCATTATTTCCCAGAATTCATGCAAATGATGTTTTGTTTCTTACAAAATGATTATTTCGATCTTATTCAAGTTTTGCAAGGCTCTATCCTCAGATAAATTGAAGCTCTGCAGAGGGGCTGTGGTAAAGGAATTGCAATTTTATAGTAAATCTTAAGAACATTTTCCATCCCATTTTATATTTGTATTGGTTTTTGTTTCAGTCTGGTTTTTTTAAACGCAAAAGTCTAAATTTTTATGATGTCTCGCTCTTGCCCATTGTGTGCTACGAAAATTTAAAGAATTCATTTTGTGGGAAACTGCCGCGGTTCTTCGTCTGTGAAAACTTTTTTGTTTCATTCCAAAGATCGTCAGATTGTGAAGCTCAAAAACTCAAATTATTTGTTTTTTTATTTGCTATGGAAAGGATGTTTATAATGTTCACTACTCTGTATAATTTAATGTTTTATGTAAGGAATTCAAGATTCATACAACTCGAATTTCAGCTGAGGTTTGTGGAATCGAGGGTTCTTTTGGTCTGTAATCGACAACAATTTTTTTAAGATATCAATTGAATTAGGTGCTATTCTCTTCCGCCTGTCTTCGAATACTTTGTTTATATATATATATATATATATATATATATATATATATATATATATATATATATATATATATATATATATATATATATATATATATATATATATATATATATATATATATGTGTGTGTGTGTGTGTGTATGTGTGTGTGATAAAAGTTAATTTCGACTTCTTTCTGCGCTATCTCCTCCAAAAAAACAAAAACAAGACTCAATATACAGTAATTAAGTTTGCTGAATTTTGATATGTCAACATCAGTCTCCAAAAAGATCAATAAAAACTGGAAAAAAAAATAATTAGGCTACAAAAAAATCTTCTTTGAGGTTCATTTTATATTATTGTAATTAGATTCATTCATTTGTATTAGTAATGTTCTCAGTACTTTTTATACTTTTAAATGAGATTATTATTTTAATACAAATTATTTTATTTGTGAAACATAAATAAAGTATAGATATAAGAACATTTTTTCTTCTCGCATGAAATAAAAAAAAGGACTGAATCAATTTAAAGCAAATTTATTGTCGCCCTGAAATATAAAAATATAACGTATTCTCGAAAGACCTGGTAAAACTGCGCTCTCCGACTTTCAGACTTTCACAGGTTCGCCAATCAAACCATACTTTCACAGCATTCTACAATAATATTGATATGGACTACATGAATTTCATCATCATTTTAAAATATTATATCTAGATCTACACATAGTTGGTGTTTGTTTTTTGTTTGATTGTTTTCTTGTTGTTGTTGTTGGTTTTTTTTTTTGTTTTTTTTGTTTTTTTTTGGTTTTTACGAGGTTTTGTTATATCTAAATCTAGATTAGGTTTTTCCTCTTTCTTACTTCGAGATATCAATCTGAAAAGGAAAGTAAGTAGTAAGTTGGGTTATAAATCCAAACTAAATCTAAATTTAAACCTGTAATTTAGAGTCTAGATCTAAATATAAAACAATAATCTTGAATTCCATGCATAGTCTGAAACTGGATCTAACCCAAATCTAGGTCAAAGATCAGATTTAGATCTAAAGTTTTTTCTTACCTAGGCTTAATGTAGAGCTCTAAAGCTCTTGATCTAGATCATATCTAGATCTTGATGCTATAACTTTTCACATCTCTTAGCTACAATGTTTGTTCTATTTGGTCTTAGTATTTTGATTGTGAATAGTTTTTATTCATTCTTGAAGAGCGATAAACCCCAGAACACCTAAACCTATTTGATCGCCTCGATATTTTTCTTCGATTACAGTAATCGTGTATACCTTTTCGCTACGCATTTTTTTATATTGATGATGAGGGGAATATTTTACGAATTTTTTTTTTTTTATTTTTTTTTGGAACTTAGGTATTCTTTTAACTGTATGGTAAATTTTTAGTACCGTTTGCGACGAATTTTTGAAATTCTAGATTTTCGATTACAACAATGTTTTTCTCGAATCTAGAGTCTAGACAAGATTTACAATTATAATGCATTTTTATTCTCTTTTTTGGATCATATTCATAGTAAAATCTGAAAGTCGTTAGAATTTTTTTACACTACATTGCAAAAAAATTTATTGTTCAGTTTTGAGTGAGCATTTCCTTTGCTATATATTTTTATACTTGATCGCAAATATTTTTTTAGATTACGATACTATTTTGTATAGTTTACGGAAACTTTTTAATAAGGAGGAGAATTTCAATTGCGTTATTTTTTTCATTAATCTATCATGATTTTCGATTACACCTTTACACGCTTTTGCAACAACTTTTTTTCAAAATCTATCAAGACAGATTATCGGGTGCCACAATTTTGCGAAAATTTTAACAAAGTTTTCTATCTGGATGAATTTTTTACTTCATTGCAAGAATTTTTTTTTATTTCATCTGTGCATTCTCTATGTAGAAAGAACATTGTATAAATTTATTCTAATGTCTTATCTCTACGTTTTTCTCGATAATGTGTTTTTAAAGAAAAAGGTGATAAGTTGTGTATCTATAAGACCACTGTTTCAAATCTTTTCATCTATATGCCCCGCTATGAGTGCATCTGTAGAGACCATAATACTTTGAAAAGGAGTTGCCATATCCAAGAATCGGCTTCAGTAGGAAGATGAACCGGACAGAGGCTGCGAAACAATGTCAAAGACTCTTTAAACTTGTTTTTAATATATTCGTCACACCTTGTATAAAATTTTTCCAGAAAATCTCATTCTTGTTCCTTTAATGTTCTACCATAAGGCTGTATCAACATTATTCCAAAACTTTTCTTTTGCAAAACTGCCATCCTTTTCATTTTCTTTAAACGATTCTCTCTAACCCTCTTCCACCCGTACTGGTGTGATATGAAGTGGTGTGTTATGTTGAACAGACAAAATTCTGAAGACTGCTTAGCTGTGATATTGCTTCAATCTCAAGTAGTTATATTATATCTCCCTTAGGGTTCTCGGAAACCTGATAAATGTATGGCTATCGGTCGAATATTAACTAGTAAAGTGACATTCAAAGGGAAATCTTCAGGAGAGAAAAAAAAAGCAAGCCTAGGTTTGCCATAGAGTAAAATGTTTAAGCCATCTGGCATTTGGTTTGTTTAAACGACTTTTTATTTACCCCGTCCACGTTAAAAAAACATCTCATTTTATATACGAGTACATTTAGTGCAATTCGTTTGAGCTTTCTTTGTGCATAGTGGGAATGAAAAGCTGAGGCCTCAAACTTTTCCACCTAAGACGAAGATTTAGATTCGAGACGATCTTTGATCAGGCAAATCTGTACAGAATTCATGTAAACTCAGGCTTCAGCCAGAAATTACCAACTTTATTTAACTTTCTAGAGAAAGCTCTACGTGGAAAAAAAGAACCTGCTTTAAATCAACTTACCTTTACCGATAGAGAGAGAGGTTGTTTTAAGTTGTTTTAGAATTTCTATCCATTTAGACCTTTCGTGATCGAGAGATAGAGAGAGAGAGAGAGAGAGAGAGAGAGAGAGAAGAAGAAGAAGAAGAAGAAGAAGAGAGAGAGAGAGAGAACGGTCCTCATAGTTAAGTGATGGCCTCTAACTTCGACTGCCTCAGTTACAGCGGTTTTCAGTGACAAATCGATTTACTTTTTATGTTTTGCTTTGGCAGGATTTAAAAAAAAACTTAGAAACATTAATCTCGAGAGCAATTAGTAGACGGAATCGACCATCATCTTCGTTCTTGTTTTTTGCTTTTGAAAATTCTTATTGTGCTATATAGTTGCATCATATCTAAATCGGTTCAAGAAGGGTTTCTTTTGCAAACTCGAATTTCTTTTTAAAAATGTGAAAATTTTTTTCATATCATCGTCTTTGAATGTGTAATTTGGAGCACGTGAATAGTTGCCTTTGATTGTAAATATCATTTCAAAGTTAAATAATTCGATCATGTGTCAAGTGCGCCGTCTTTCAAAAGGTCTTGACCGACGTGAAATGGCCTCAGTAGATATATTACCACTCATAATGATTAACTATACTTAAGACACAACTAGAAACCACGATGCACAAGGTATATAAAAGACAACATTGCTAGCTGAAAAATGAAGAAGATAACCCAAACGTCCAAATGACCGATTCCCTGCAACATTTTCAGGACTATGGTGCAAGTTAACTTGCAGGGTCAAGTGGAAGAAGTGCCTAAAATCTATTTTCCCTTCAACGATCGTTTGAGGCCCATTACTATGATTTCTTCCCCCTTCGTTATTCCTGCAAAGTTGTGAACGGAATAGGAAATGTGATTTCACAAAGAGTTATTCTGCCTAATTGGAAGTCACGAGCTCTGCTTGAGTTTATTGTTAACGTATCAAGCAATAGCGTCTGCAAAAATGTACATTGGTGTGTAACTTGATGTAACTTACTTTTTGTAAGCATAAAACGTGCACATAGTAAAACATTTTACAAAAAAAATATCAAGTTCGGCTTACATCACTGATTGTTGAAAAGAACACACAACTTCCATCAAAGTGGCATAACTCTTTGCAAAATCACATTCCCTATAGGAAAATGCGTGGAGGCACGATGGTAGCACCAGGGCAATTTTACGTCTTTTCTTGCCGTTTAAGTCTTCATTGGAAGATCGGAATGTATTCCAGGTTTTAGTTCAGTTTCTAGGTTAGCTTCTGAGCACTTTTTGTTGTATAAAAAATCCAAGCAATCGACATTTTAATATCAATGACTGAGGGCACTCCAATTCAAAATAAATTAAGAATCATACAAGACCCACTTCCGAGAGAAAATCAGGCATTCACCTGCTAAGGTGAGCAAACTGTTTGAATTTTTTTACAAAACCTGTATGAAATAGATAAAAAATAAATACATGTATTCACAAAATATGTTGTTTTTTTCCTCCTCATAGAATCCCATTTTTTTTCATTCGTTTACCTTGTTCTTTCCATCCGCTCTCGTTCCACTCTCTTACTCTTTCATCCTTTCTTTATTCTCTCACTTTGACTTTTTCTTAATTTCTCTCCTTTTGTTTCTTCTTTTTCCCTTTTTCTTTTTCATTATTTGTTTTTCTGTCAGTTCTCTCTCTCTCTCTCTCTCTCTCTCTCTCTCTCTCTCTCTCTCTCTCTCTCTCTCTCTCTCTCTCTCTCTCTCTCTCTCTCTCTTTCGTTCTCTCTCTCTCTCTTGCGTTTCCTTCTCGTCCTTTCATTACTACCCACCCCCTGTCTTTTCCTACTTTCAAGAAACAATATACCCCCCCCCCCTTCTTTTCCTGTAAAGTTTAACTCCCGTTTCCCCCCGCTCTGCAGCAGCATCCCACCAAAGTACCCAGATTTACACTCATGCGCCTTCTTAAGTACCGATCAGCCTCCCTGGACCCCAACCCCGGGCGTTGATATTGATCGGTGGAGCCAAACACCGCTGAGAAAATTGAATTGTGTTCTTTTTTCGGGAAAGTCCTGCGACAGTTTATTGCCGGTTATTAGCATCTTTATCGCTGCATTACGAGAGTCGTAATCCGCGAGATTCGGATCGGCTTGAGCGACTCGGAACCGATGGGGCAGTCCCAGCGATCTTCTTCAGAGGATGTCAGTACGGTGGATGCCGGGAAGAGAGGCTAGAGATCGCGAGATGTTGAGGCTGACCCCGGGAAGCGAAGTTTGGACTGATACACGGGAGATTTTCCTCGGGAGATCGTAATAAGTTCCCCTGAGCTGGGTTGCAAGATTATTAAGGGCTACATCTTGTACCCTTTGACCTTGGGTGGAAGTGAGAGGAGAGAAGTTGTGTATATCTCGAATATTTGAGTTGAAGAAGGTGGGTGTTCATATTTCGGTGTCGTTCGAATTCTGATCTGCGCTAGTAATGATTATGTGAGTTCCTAGAGAATGGGATATTTAAAGATATTCCAACCTCTCTCTCATAAGTTTCCGTATAAGTAAATAATATAATAATGGTGAATCTATTTCATGATCGAAATACTTTTAGCCTTGGCCTAACTAATATGTTCTCTTATTTTAAAAAAATGTAAATCAATGCTTTCCCAATCAGGATAAACCTTTTTTTTTTTTTTTGCTCTTTTGGTGACCCCTGTTTAACGAATTATAATTTATCACTTTAATTTTCATTTTATTCAAGATGGAGAGAGAGGAAGACTGAGAAGAAAGACAAGACAACCAACAAAAAAAATGACAAGCTTTAATGATTACAGCAATTTAAACACAATTAAGTAGAGCATAATAATACATTCATTGAATTGAATGCTGTTATTTGTTTGTACATCTAAATTTATACCAGACTGCTTCACGAGAAAGGTAGAATGAAGATTATATCCTCACAGTTCTTGTCTTTCATCTACAATCTGTTCATAATCACAGGCCTTGTTTATCCGAGGGAGTAGAGCTAATTTGCAACGACTTTTACCACTATAGTTTTCCTGTTGCATTTGAACAGATTGTATTTCTTGTTGGGGGCAGAATTAAGGATCCATATCGGATTTTTCGGGAAATTAAGAGGATCTAAACCCAACTAAAGAAGTCTTTTGGAGGTACAAGAAGCAAAATTTTCATTGTGAGCTACTTCTGTTAACCGTATGTTTCATGAACTTTCTAAATGAAAACATAATGCGGTATGAAAGACATCCGTGAGTTAACGTTAATACCAAGCTGCCACCGTTACCTTCTCTGTATCTTCGTTGTTTGATATAACCCGTTTACAAGATGGTTATTTAATCTTATATACTTTTTTTTCCAAATTCTCTGATTTTAAACTCTTAAAAATATACAAATACAGGCGTTTATTTATCATCAGAGATTTTCTGATTTTGTTTCGTCATCGTACATTATTGTAGGTTTAAAATCTTTCATGATTATATTTTTCCCTTTCTTTTTTTTTTCTTTTTTTATATTTCTGTTATTCTTCCTTTGTTTTACTCTCCTACAAAAAGATGCACACAAAACCTGAGTGTAAAATAGAAGCAAGAATTATAACGTACTTTAGAGAGGTTTATAAATGATTTAATATATTTTCACAATTTTTAAAGATAATTTCTCCTATATGTTCAAAATATGAGTCACAGACCATAGAAATTATAACTGTTATAAAAAAAAAATTATGAAATTTTTTGTCATAGTTACATAGTATACTCTTCATTTAATGTTCATATTAGTCCATTTATAATTCTTTTTCTTCCATTCATTTCAAAACACAAATCTTACACCAATTCGGGGATTGAACTGTATCAGACAAGAAGGAGATTATGAGGAAATAATTATTAAGTGAAAGTTCTAAGAATTTTAAGGAGGATGTAATGCATTTCTTTAGATATTATTAATGGTTATGGAAACAAAAAGAAACACTTGAGACATGAAATCAAAGAGTATTTTAGGAAAGTCTCAGAATCTAGTCTCGCTAGATTAGCTAAGAGAATGCTGGGCGGTTATCGGTTGTAGTTTTACAACTTGAGTGGTGAATGACGTTCAGATAGAGGCTTGATCAATAAATTTGTCGATTGATAATTCAAGATGTTTTGTCTAATTAGAGTCCCATCGCTCATTGAATAATGCAAGTCCGCAAATCATGGTAGTAGTTTTAAGACAGAGCTTACTTGACCTTATACGACGAAATAAGAGTAATGTTGAGAGCAAGAGAGACACCGATCTAACGACATGAGCAAATGATTATTGATAGAGTAGGATATAATGATGTTTCCAATTCAGGTATCTCACTCTTTGGTATTATGTAGTGCATAATTTGTCCGATCAAGGCCGATGCAATTTTATCACAAGCTAAGCAGCGAGCAACTTTGAGAATTCCATATAGGTGTTGAATTGATTTTTCTTTTATTCTTTTTTTCATGATAGATTTTCGACTAAATTGAAACTGAGTCAATACTTTAGAAGTCAATTCTCAAAAGAACACAAAGTTAAAGCAGAGTCGGTAAGGGGGTGGAGGAGGATAGGGGAAAGCGACCCCTTCCCTTCCTTCGTTTACTCTAATATCGATATATGATAGTTATATATTGTTGTTAAATATACAAACACGTTTGAAAAAAAAAATTTCTAGACATTCTAAGTCTACTACGATTTTTATAATAGTTGTACGAGCATCAGTGCCTGAATTAAGTGATTCTTAACTTTTGTTTTTGCTTCTTTTGAAAATGTTCTCGTTTTTTAATTGTTTATTACGGTTTTTCTCGGTTTGTTGAAGTTTGCTATCACCAGAGAATAAGATGTCGGGACCGGTTGTGTTTCCCCTAGACTCTCAGCTAGATTGATTCCTATGAGATTCGCGTTACACGGGGTAACCACATCGAAATTCAAATCGAGGAATGCTCAGTGTTAACACAACTACACGCGATTTTCCAGTTCCTCTTCGAGTTTTATAGCTTTTTGTCTCGCGTGTCTTGAAATAATGGCTGTGTAAAAAAAAACATCGGCCCATTTCAGTTCTATGCTTAAGTTAGTATAAGGAAAATAACACAGCATTGTCCGTTACTAAACTTGAGCATTTTTTTTTTTTATTTTTTTTTTGGTGGGGGGGGGGGGGCGGAGTGGGGCGGGAGGGGTTATTCATTTACTGATCTTAGAATTGGGTCGCAATTCCAGCTTTTATGTCCTAATTTAAAAGACAAAAAATAATGTTTTGCTTTTCAGTCTTCAAAGATTAAACTAAACATGCATCGGACTTTATGGGATACGTAACTTGATCGAAACAAAAACGGCAGTCGGATTAAGCGAAGGAAAAAATCATGTATGAAAGAAAACCAAGCTCGCTGTATTATCTTACAACAATAGAATGCGTAACTTTCCCGATCACATCATTAGTTACATCTGGACCTTCTCTTTTCCATCCCGGGAGCAGCATGCAGTTCTAGTTTACAACTCACCAGGGAAGAGTTAATCTTGATATGTTTCAGGTTCGGGTCGTACAGGAGGTGACTCGGCTCGATGTTGATTGGTGATTGCTGTCGGCCATGTTTACACATCCTCCAGTCGGGATTGGCTGCACCCCAGAACATTGGGCCTGCGCAGACATCGATGGGTTTGAAAGAGGGTGGGGTGTGTGGGTTGTAGGGATCGGGAAATGTTATAATATTAGAGCAAAACAAATGTGAGGGAATAACGAAATCTTTTATAGCGGTGCTAAAGCACGGGTAAATCAGTTTTTATACTTTCTAGAAGTTCAATAATCTTGAGAGGAAAATTTACGCATAGAATGAGGAAATTTGATGTTTTCAGTGCAATGTTTGAATTGTTATTTATCTCTTTCATTGCTATAATGTGTTTTCAGTGTGATGTTTGAATTGTTATTTATCTCTTTCATTGCTATAATATGTTTTCAGTGCGATGTTTGAATTACAGGTTTTCATCTTATTTTGCTACAATTTGAATCTTAAACCAAATATAATCTGGCCAGTTGGCAAATGTTTTATGAAGAAGAATGAATGTTGGTTTGCTTACCATTTATTCCTTCGTAAGACCACCATCGCTCCCATCTAGAGGCTGATACTGAAAAAAAATTAGTTGAAATCACAAGATAATCCATATTTTGTGATTAATTTGAATATTGCGTAGAACATTCAAATGTTAACCACTTGTTAAATACATCAATAATAAAAAGAATGAGTGAACAGCGATACAAACTAAAAAGTGTGCAGAGGGAACACGATAGACAGGCAGGTAGACAAACAGTCGAACAAGATAGACAAATAAATGAGACGAAGATATAAAAAACGATATGCTAAGACAATCATACAAAGAGAGGCACAGAGAGAGAAAGAGAAAGACAGACAGACAGACAGACAGACAGACAGACAGACAGACAGGTAGGCAGAAGCAGTGCGAAATTCATGAAAATAGGTGACAAATTTGCAAATAGTCGTATCATATTACAGGGTGGATAAAAAGGGGAAAATTTATTTTTCAAATCATCCTGGCGGATGAGGGTGTCATTAGATTGAAGGGGTGAGCGCCATTACCAATATTAAGTGGGTTTATAACTTTTTTTTAATAGAAGTATTATTTATTCTTGGTGCAATCTCAAATGTATAGAAAGGAAGAAAAGAAAGAAAGAATCAAAAAAAAATAACCCTATGAAAAGATTTTTCAATCCGATCGCTGTCATTTCGCTTAAATCGTCGTACGTCGTTTGGCCGCATTCAAGGAAAATGGCGCTGAGTGTGGGTCAATGTTATCATTTCACGAGCCACTTGTGAGCGAGACAAAAAGGCACGTCTCGCTTACAAAGAATCAACGCAGGCGAGTATTGGCTTGCGAGCCCACTTATCTCTAGTGTGAACTTCGACTGTTGCCTCAACAGTATTTTTTGACTATTAGTTTTGGGAAGACCGTAGAAAATAGCCTCGAAGAAAAAAGGTATCTTTCGCAGTCATGTTCTATGGAAGATGTTAAAGACTTTTATGATTGTCTTGGGGTATTTTTCCCTCATTGTCTAGGATAGTAGTGTGCTTTGATTTCGAAGAGGTTGGTTGGTACGGGATTTTAAAAAAAAATTCGGTGAGACAAACGAGTTACTTTGATGTGATATAGGCGTTTCTTCCCATCGCACTAGGATGTGAAATGTAAAATGAGAGCCAAAGCAGTTTGTCTAGAAAGATTAAAAGGAATGGTTACACGGTTCTGAGAATTCTTGATCTGTTTGTAGATCTTTTTAAACACTCATTATCATATTGGATTGAGTAAATTGGTACTTATGAATTCCTACACTCTGTGCATTTCTAAGCGTTTTGTTTGTACTGTTTGTACCTAGATAATGAGATTTAAAAAAGGATCGTCAACTAGATTGCGAAAGGACAAAATTAGCTGTTTCCCCCATATGTACCCCTTATTGAAAATAGATCTTTTACTTCCATATTTCAACCCAACGACAGTCAGTGTTCTATTAAGATTGATATAAAAAAAGATGGTTGAAAATGTGAGTTTAGAATCGCAGAGAACCTCAAGGTTTTCGAAAAAGAAATATTTTACCACAAATTTCATGTCTAGGCTTAATCATGTTATCGCAGTCACGAGAACGGAAAGATTTAACGAACAGGTCGCGATTACACTTTGAGGATTAACTCCACTTTTATCTGATCCTCCAAGAACTGAATCCGCCTCAAGCAATCATCAGTTTGAGGAACCATCGCTGATTGAACAGGCAGATTCTTCCTGAACAAATTGTTTCTCATGATTTATGCCTCGGTGCCAATGAAAACGGCCAAAGAATATTTGAATTAGTTTGGATCACTGAAAGGATCTCACCTATACTTAAAGCGCAGTTTCTATTTTTGTTTTCTTTTATGTGTGTGTGTGTGTTAGCATGGATGGAAGAAAATCGAGACAAAGTGTGATATGTTTTTGAAAACTTGCCGCGCGGTTTTGTTAAAGTATAATTATTGTTGAGATTAATACCAAAACCCTTCTTGTCTCGTGGAGTAGTGTTGAGATGATTCCAAAGCTGTGAAGTGAACCGAAAAGGCTCCTCTTTTGCAGAGTGATTTTAAAATTTTCTTTTGATCTGAAACAATTCCTGTGGGATTGGGGGGTCAGAGGCAAGAGAAGCCAGCGATAAGACTTAAACGTCAATATCTTTATCACCACAATGAATCTTCTAAAATCTCGTAATCTCTTTAAGTCATGTACAATCTGTCTATCTTTCCATCTTGCTCAGTGCATCGAGCACAATTAGATTCGAATGGTTTTTACTTGTTTTGCTAACTTTTTAACTTTTTATCTGAACAGAGTAAATTGCTCATATAACCACGAAGGACACAAATACATATACATGTAATTCTCATCTGTGTGATTAAAAAAAAATGCAAGTGTTGACTTCTAAAACAAAGTATGAATACTGAAAATTTTGTGCTTGTTTTTTTTTCCCTACGGCCACGAAAATGGAGTTTTGCTCATCTGAAAGCCATATTAAAACATCTCTTAATCATTTCCCGAAAATAATTACTAAAAAAAATTTAAAAAAACAAAAACAAACAAAGAACAGCCCCTCCCTCCTTCTCTCTCTCTCTCTCTCTCTCTCTCTCTCTCTCTCTCTCTCTCTCTCTCTCTCTCTCTCTCTCTCTCTCTCTCTCTCTCTCTCTCTCTCTCTCTCTCTCTCTCTCTCTCTCTCTCTCTCTCTCTCTCTCTCTCTCTCTCTCTTTCTCTCTCACTGTCTCTCTCGCCTCTCTCTATGTCTCTGTCTCTCTGTCTCTCTGTCTCTCTCTCTCTCTCTCTCTCTCTCTCTCTCTCTCTCTCTCTCTCTCTCTCTCTCTTTCCGAATCAGGACATATTATAGTTATACATCTCTTACTTTTTTTAATCTCTTAGAAAGATGAAAGATATAAACCATCTATTTTCCTTTTGTAGCGCTATTCTCTCTCCCTCTCTCTCTCTCTCCCTCCCTCCCTCTCTGTTTCTCTCTTTATCTCTCTCTCTCTTTCTCTCTCTCTTTTTCTCTTTTTAAACCTTGTCTCGAAACAGAGATTTCTCTTTAAAAAAGTTGTAGAAATTGATGTTAGTCCCAACAAAAACTACCCAAAATTTTGGCTTAGTTCTGGTTTTTTTGTTTTTTTTTTTTTGTTTTTTTTTTGTTTGTTTTGGGTTTTTTTTTAAAAAACAATCGGGCATCGAAGGTTTTTTTTTATGATTGATGAATGCAACAGCGGAAGTGCTTTGCTGCTGCTAAGCTATCTTGTTCTTTTTTATATATAAGTTTATTGAGGTTTTGAAATAACATTCAAAAAGCAGAACGTATCAACTGGCAAACAGTGATAGAAGTTGAGAAAAACCAATAGATGTTGGCATGAAATTCGGCACACTCTCGATTTTCTCCGCAATGACCTATTGATTCTATTAAGGCGCTTTGTGCGTCTTTTCCGAGAGTATGGACACGCTATGTTGGCAGCGGTATCGCAAAACCTCTGTAGGGAAATAGTGGACATGCATCGAGGAATAACGAAGCTGATGGTAACAGCGAGGGACAAGCCGCATCCAGAGACACTCGCAATCAGTGCCTCACTCTTGAGCATTGCAGAAACAGAGGCGGAATGAAAAAACTCTACAATTGTGTGCATGGTTTCTGCGATTCAGATCGACCAAAGTTCGAGATGATCAGTGACAGAATGACGAGGGAGAATTAGAATAGTCTTAGATTCAGTAAACAAAGCTTTAGTATAGAAGTAAACAAAGAAACATCCTGTCAGAAAGTTGCGGTCAACGTGTGGAAAAAGCTCCCAGAGTCTATAAGAAGAACTTTTAACATGAGCAGACTCAACGCCTCTTTCAAAAAACCTGACAAATGTGAACATTGCAGCCTGCCAGTCGCACATTTGGAGGTATATTAATTTTGTTTTGTCACATAAGATTGAGGTGCGAATGCCACACAGGGCACAATCGCAACGACGATAAAACAAAATTCTAAAACTCAAATTTAAGGTCAATGTCTAGCGTATTCATGCCCCACTCATGATTTATTATACAAATACCTGCTTTTGTGATGTTGGGTGTCGATGAGGCACCAGTTGCGGTTTCAAGAAAAAGCACACACTCACAAATAGTAATTTGGTGTACAATTTGATCAGGATCGTTTATCTAGTTGATATTTTCCGATAATTTCTTTCAAGTTATCATAGACTTCGATTAAACGTCATGCAGGGTATGGCTGGAAGCTATCGCCTCAAGTACACCTAACTCGTGGGAAAGCTCGGTTCTTTTGCAGAAGATCCTGACAGGTCTAAGAAGAGGCGCTGTAATCATATTGCTGCAGGCCGTGAAAATGCCAGAATGGTAGAAATTCGTGTCAAAATCTTTAGTATTTAGAAATTTTAATTTAAGTTCCCTAATTTGCCTAAGCCTCTATTAAAGTCTCCTTACTAAAACTATGAAATTTGACATGCGTGTTCTGTTAAAATTAAAAACATAGTAACAATTGCTTGGATGCATTTTAGTTTTTTCCCAACTTAAAACAATCAAAAATGCGACATTTTTTATGTTTTGCTTTCATGTTGAGTAGATCAATATCGAAAATTTAAGATATTCACTTTATTTCCTTTACTGAGTATGCCATGGAACTAACAAAACAATGATATTCATTTGTTTTTCTTAAGGCTTGAGGAAAACTATGGAATTTCTAATTTTAGTATTTTTGAAGCTGGAAACAAAAAAAATGCTTCAATTTTTAACCAAAATAGATCTTAAACCTCAAATCATGCGAACTCAACAGAGTAGAGGTTTTTTAGGGCTCTGGAATTTTTAAGCACTGTTGAAAGATAACCAAAATAACTGACCAATGACCAGAAACTTAGCATGATAACTATTAAGATGCCCAAGTGATTCAATGTCACCAAACTTCATAAAATAATATTTAAATATAGGAAATGCCTCACTGAAAAGTTAAATTCTGTAGGACTGACGTCAAACTGAAATGATTGTGTTCTTTTAATTATTTACAAAAAGCGTTAATGAACCACATCAGATTATTATCGGATTGTGTAGCTCATCAAAGACTTGAAAGCAATGATAATTGATCCTCTTAAGAAATCCTCGTAATATCAAACAGTGACTTCAAAAAAGCAATAATATTTTAATATCGGCCCTCATACTGCGGCATCAGTTGGGAAAGCCCGTGAGAAGAGAAAATAATTCCATAATTGAAGACAGGCACGACACAGTCTCACGCAACTCTCTTGCCACTTCATTTTTTATACCGATTTAAAATCTTGTCGTTCTTCTCTTGTCTTTGTTATTTTGCATATTCGCTATCTGCATTTGTATACAAGTTTGGTGTCTTTCAGGAGCCCCGATATCCTAAATTTTTTTACTAAATGCACGAACACATTAATCCGTGTCCGTCACCGACAAAATATCTTTGTCGGCAAAAAAAGTATGCCATCAGTGCTAAAGCAAACGGTACTGCATGGCGATAGTATTTTGCTATCTTCTTTTAGATCCACGTCAAATTTAGATTAAGAACGCATACGTGTAGCCAGCGTCTGATGTAAGCTTAACCAACATGGATCTTTACAAAGCTATCCAACTTATAATGCTTGTTTGCAGCTATGGCTTTTATTTTTTCGTCCAGGCCTTTTTTCTTCACTTTTCGCTAAGGGTGGTGATAAGTAAGACTTCAGAAGTATCTGTTACCCTATCCTGGTGTTACATTGTTCCTATTCAACTGACAACTCAGTACCGCAAACTTCAGCGCGGTCACAACAGTTATGTATAATATGTATATATGTGTCTTTGTCATTAAATATGTATCTATTTTATCATTTCATTTAAATATTATCATTGGGTTCCATTATAGCGTTTTATTAATGTTTTTATCATTATTATTATTATTATTATTATTATTATTATTATTATTATTATTATTATTATTATTATTATTATTATTATTATTATTATTATTATTATTATTATTATTATTATTATTATTATTATTATTATTATTATTATTATTATTATTATTATTATTATTATTATTATTATTATTATATTGTATTATCTTTTAGTTGATATGGCCAGTCATTTCTTTATAGAACTTATTGTATAAAAAATTACTTTTTTCTTTCATGATTGTTTTTATTAATTTTTTCATAAAATAGATAATACAATATCGATCGGATTTATATATATATAATGAAGTCTCAATCAAAGGTAATTTCCCTTGATATCACAGGTGAAACAGATTCAACTTGCAGCAGCCTTAGTTCTTTTCTAGTCTAAGCATTTCTCGATTGAGCAATGGTCAGGGTGTCTTCAATAGATATAAGATTCTGAAATATATAGGTATGAACCTTCTAGTGTCCAAAAGAAAGGGCAGAGAGTGGGAGAGGGATCTGTAAATGAGGAGGAGTGTGAATGATATGGGATAAAAATGACGCAATGGACTGTTGTGACTATGTGCAAAGTACGACTACTTCCTGGATGCAAAGTCTCTGCTAGGGTTCCACAATCCATTGGGGGTGATCATATGACAGAGGAAGGAGAGGGTTCAAAGTTGAATCAAAAGAAGAAAATCAGGTCTTTGGGTTTCTGAGGGATCTTCTTTATTTATTTTTTTTTTTTTTTTTTTGAGCAAAAGGAGAGAGCTGTCTGGCCCTTTTTATGAGATAGCACATAATGAAGGTAATTCAGAGGAAACCCACCGAAATGGACCATTACTTGATTGGGTCGGATGTTTCGGTAGAGAAAAGCACGTCCCCAGATAGGGGAGACTGTCTAGATAGAAGCAGAGCTTTATTACGAAGGTATAGAAGTTGTGCTTAAGTGTGCATGGAACTCTTTAAGAATCAAGACGTAAAGAAAATCAATGGTGTGTTTATATGTTAACATGATAGGGTACGCGGATAGTGGATACTGTGTTTAAAGGGAAGAGTGAAATGCAAACATGGTGAGTGAATGAGAGAGAGAGGGTACAATAGGAAGGATCAGATCTGAGAATGATAGAGGAAGAGACAAAGAGAGGAGAGAGAGAGAGAAGGAGGAGGGGAAGAGACGAGGAAAGACTGTAACTGAGTCAATGAAAGAGAGGTAGAACGATAGAGAGAGTGAGAGAGATATCAAAAGAGATGTGCTGAATAGAAAGAAGCAATACAGATAGATCAAAACATAGGCGAGAAAATATTCATGTAAAAAAGTAGAATTTGTACAACAGACAGACAAAAGTGTGATGAGACATAGTTAGGAACATAGAAAAATTGAGCAAGTGGTGAGAAAAACTTTGTTTAAAGAACATTTATGGGTTGTTGTTTTTGTTTTGTTTTTGTTTTTTGTTTTTTGTTTCCTTTTAATTTTTGGGGGGTTTTTTTCGTTTTTTGTTTTTTGTTTTGTTTTTGTTTGTTCTGTTTTGTTTTTTGTTGTTTGTTTTTTTTGTTTTTTTGTTTTTTGTTGTTTTTTTTTTGCATCCATGGAATCAAGCGAGACTTTTTTTTTCTAAACTGATGTTGAAATTTCGTTGACAAGATATGGGAAAAGGATGATCACCGTTTCACTCAGTATTTGTTATTAAATGTCAATCTCATGTTGTTTTATTGCCCTTTATCTGGATACGCGCCGCTTTCATTATTTAGTTTCCATGATGTGACAACATTTTTACTCTAAATTCTAGGGATTTTTTTCTCTCCATACTGGACGTTTTCAATTTAAAAAAAAAAAACATTTCAATTCATTTGCTTTTTTTCCAATATGTTTCGTCAATATAAAATAGATATACTGATCTTTGAGTTTTATTGTTTTATTTCAACGAGCACGGCTTTCGGACAGGAGGGTTCTGCCAAGATGTCCTCTTTAACTCATCCACCTAAAGCATGAGATTAGGAACTATAATGAACTGTGCCTGCAGATCTCATTTTTATGTTTCTTGTTGGAAGATCTTCAGGAGTAAAAAAGAAAAAGAAGTTTTCTTAGTGCCCACAATTTGGAGGCTACCTAGCCTTGAGTCTAGGACAGTGCCCTCCAAAACTCTCCAAACCCCCAAGAATGTAAAGTTCGGTACGCGTTGGTTTGTCGGTGTTCAGAAAATTAGAAAATCATATTTTTACTGTTGTACCTGTGGAATCAATAGCAAGAAAATAGTGTTCTGCATTAGGGTTTGCATTAGCGTTAGCTTAGTGTTCAGCTTAATCTCTTGAGGAGTAAGATATGGAAGTCTTAAATAGAGTATAAATTGGTCTCATTTAATCTAGATCTAAATCTAGATTTCTTTCCTCATGTATACCCACAAACTCGTCTTATATTTAAAATTTTGGAGGCTGCCTGGCTTCTTCCATAAGAAAAAGTTATCAATGCATGGGAGTAAACTGACGCATTTAGTCGAAGAGACCTCACTTCAGAGTAGCCTCGGTGACGGTAGGGTTAAAGAGTCTACCCTGATATCCGCAATATGTCTGAAAACATTTTTCGTCAGTAGAAAGGAGAGCTATTCATTTATGTCTTGTTTTATTTCTCAGTTTCCCCAATCCTCAAAAGATCTATCTGCAGATTACTATGGACAAAGCCTGTATACTGTCTTAAACATTTTCAGACATGAAGCTAAAAAAGTTGGAAACAACAATAAATTGAGTGATAATATTGTATGGATGTTTATTTGCTTGCCCATCTATGTGTTTGTCTTTGAGACGTACTCTGTTATTTTCTTTTGGTTGTCTTCAAAAAGATCTTCAAAAAATTAACATTATTTTCTATTGAAATGAGATAACAGAGAGTGCTAAAATTGAAAAATAGTACAAAATGGTTGTAGAGAAAGAGAAAGTTCAGAAGAATAATTAGTGCAGAGAGTAAATTTTCATTCTCGAGGAAGAAGATGATCAGAAGTTAGAATTATATTCGAGAAATTCACATTCTATTGATATGTTATATATAGACGTCATACTTTGTTACTAACTTCAACACAGGTAGATGCCATATACATGAATATGTAAAAATAGTATAATGTGATTATTGCCCTTGAATATTCAAACGCGGTTGTTTCGATCACATCCAAAATTCACCAAAGAACTCGAGAAACCCATGCTCGACTGCAGTAATTGAGAATCTTAAATTGTGGCGTAATCCCTATTAAACGTTAAAAAAGATTAAGCCAGACGCTATAAAAATGATACTCACCCAATGTTATCCAAGTGATAAAGAGGCACGAAAGGACATGTTGACATGGCGGCAGCTGCTCCATTGTGTATATTTTACTTGAGAAGTCTGATCTTAACTTCAACGGCACCGTGTGAGTATTGTAGAAATATCTCGCTCGCTTTCAATTTTCCCTTGGGTTCTTGGACAGACAACAAGGCTGTTCACATGCTGTCTTCTTCTTGTGACTTGTCGCCAAAATTCTAGATAAGCATGATGTTTCTCTCGACTATAATTCACGGAGATAGAGAATAGTTAAACAGGAAAAACCGATCCTTGTAAGAGATTCGGTAGAACAGTTCGATGATTTTAATACATATTTTTGTGCTAGGAAAATTGTCGTCTGGAAATCATGTTGTTGTTTTGTTTTTGTTTTTAATTTCTAACTTCACAGAACAAATTTGATTTTAAACCATTGAATAAAAATCACTTGAAGGCTAAGTTAATACCTTTCTACACAAATGCTTTGAAAACATCAATCTAAGCGGCGCTTATATGTAAAGAAAATACGATGTGTTTATTAAATACGATTCGGTCAAGAAAGAAAACCTACGATTTTTTCAGTTCCTATACTTAAATATTTTAAATTACAAATAAAACAGATTTTACTCAAGCAAGTGAATGCCTCCTAAATAAGAAATCTTTCATGGAAGTTGGGCTTCGTAGCTGCTGCCACTATGCCTTCTACTCCAACAACAACTTCTTTGTTGTACCATAAGTCAAAGGCTTTGAAAGGCTTTGAACAGGACCAAAACTACTGGTCGATGGACACATCTCAGCTGACAATAAAACCTGCTCCCCATTTTCCAGGTCTGATCCACGAAAACAGGGTCTGAGACACTATGGTACAATGAACCAGGAACACCATTTTCGTTAACCAATATTTTCCCACAGGTCGAAGAATTAGCCAACCTTTTTTTTTTTTTTTTTTTTTTCGAGGGGGGGGGAGAGGGGGGTGCTGGAGGAGAAAAGGCTGGTGGATGCTTCAGAGGTATGTTACAGTCTTCCCCACTCGAACATGTTTCAACAAGCTGCTTTATTACTGCAATTAGATGTAACCGGTTAAATTTTCCAAGCATCTTGTTATTTGAAAATTATGAAAATAAAAAGTACCTTCATAATTTTGATGTTTTTCTTATTTTTAAAAATATTATGTGGCTATTACGAAAATATCGTGATTATTACAAAAAAAAAGGTATTGAAAACGTTATAAGCTGTCATAACTATCTCCAATTAAATATGAAAGTTTGTCCTTTGCAAGACTTTCCTTAATCTAGTGCTTTCACAAAACATAAGCCTCTTAAAAACAATCCTTAAATGTTTTATTATTAACTACTCAAATCTGTGCGCGTTTACGCTAATTATGTCGCGTTTTATGCGAAGCGTTCGTTAATGACTCTCTGAGAAAAAAGATAAACAATAAAATTAATCAGCTTAGCTGAGCAATCCTTTCAAACAGTAAGTTTTTCCTAGCTGACGTGAAGTTAACATAAAAGTCAACTTTGCCTTCTTTAAATAGTTGACTCACCCTCTTATAAACCCATGTGGAACGCTAGTTTGTTGCTTGATTATTAGTTTATTCTCGTCGTTTCTCCAGAATCATAGTGTTAACAATAATTTCTTATTAAATAGCTAATGGATCTAGCAAGCTCGAACCAAGATAAAATAAATGATTAAGTGAAATTTCTTTAAATATTTTAAATCAAGAACAACTTATAAAGCTATTCTGCCAAATTACGACTTTCTTTTATTTCAAAATGGCATGTTTTTATTTACGCCTTATACGTATTCAACGTCACTGTTTAAAATAAAGTTTACACATAGCGGTTCTGATGTACCTTTCATTTCTCATAATGAAGAAGAGTAAAGTTTTCATGGCTTTTCAATTAACAGTAAATGAGTCCGAAAGATATTGATACTATGGGAATTTTAGAAAATGCTTCATGATAACATCCACAAAATCAGAAAACGAATTTTATAATCGATTTATTTATACAATCATGAGGCTTATATATAAACATAATCATATAAGAAGAGCAAAATCTAGTTGATCTGGTACATTATTTTTTTTTTTTTTCAAATTGACGTGGATATTGGTATTCATTATAATTAAAACCATTACACGATATATGAAACGAAATATTGTCCGAATTTCTTTGCTTACTCATTGTGTATAATAATAAAAGGCTTATCTATTTTACTATGCTTTTATTCACACACATTTTTCAGTAACTACCGGACCACGAAACTTCAAATTTTGTATAAAACTTTATTTATGTTGTTCGTATGGTTTAGGAGCGGGTTTTTTATGAACAGCTTTGACAAATAGCTCGACATATTCGATCTAGATCAACTTTTTACAAGTCATAATCTAATTAGGATCAAACCCTAGAGGTTGAGATTTCCTCAGGTGAAAAGACCACTTAATAATTGTTTGAGGAATTAGTAGATGTAGAATTAAATTCTGATTAACATTAGTCACTTTCGAGGCACTGACGTTAACCATCAATTCACAGATGTGCGCCGATAGGACTTGTTAGCAAATAATGGAAATCAGCTTATTCTGGGCTTTTCCAAGCTCTTAAAGTATCTTTCGAAGCTTTCATTGTAAGATTTTGAATTTCAGCAGAAAAATAAGATTGTAAAAATAATCATTTATATACCGACTAGGGTTTTACAAAAAAAAAAAAAAAAAAAAAAAAAAGCGAACTATTCGTATTTTGTAAAACACAAACTTTTTATACAATCATTTAAATATTCGTTATACTGTAAATTTAAATAAGGGCGGATCTATGAATTTAATGCACCTTTATTCACTTTTTGCGGGAATATATGCCTTCATGTAAGAATTTGGTAAGATTTTTAACAGGATTATAGAAGTGAGGTTAAAGATTTTATGTAAAATACAAAATAAAAATATTTCAAGTGTCTTCTAAATGCTTCTGATTAAGGCTGAGAGGTTTTCTAAAAAAAAATAATCATGATCATCAACGCCATCATTATCATTATAATCATCGTATTTCTTAGTAGTAGTAGTAGTAGTAGTAGTAGTAGTAGTAGTAGTAGTAGTAGTAGTAGTAGTAGTAGTAGTAGTAGTAGTAGTAGTAGTAGTAGTAGTATTAGTAGTAGTAGTAGTAGTAGTAGTAGTAGTAGTAGTAGTAGTAGTAGTAGTAGTAGTAGTAGTAGTAGTAGTAGTAGTAGTAGTAGTAGTAGTAGTAGTAGTAGTAGTAGTAGTAGTAGTAGTAGTAGTAGTAGTATCATTATCATCATTATTATTATTATTATTTTTATTATTATTATTATTATTATTATTATTATTAGTATTATTATTATTATCATCATTATCATCATCATCATCATCATCATCATCATCATCATCATCATCATCATCATCATTATCATCATCATTATCATCATCATCATCATCATCATCATCATCATCATCATCATCATCATCATTATTAATATCATTATTTATTTATTTTTAAAATTCTTATTTTATAGGTCAGACATAGCCCGAGTTTTACCAAACGAGACCTTAGGGTGGGTGGCTTCTCTGGTTAAAGCTCGAGGAAATGACTTTTGGCGTTCCGTTTTTTTACAATATTTTGTTTTAGAAAAAAATTTTTTTTAAAGAAAAGCTAGGAAGTACCTTTCAGATTGGTTATTTAACTCCTTTTTAGTGAGCTTTATAGCGTGTCAAGGCTGTAATTAAAACAAATTCTTTTTTAACCTTTTCATATCAAACTGGGCTTATTTATTTTCAGTTAATGAATTGAGATAACTATGTTTTAAAAAACATCGGAATTCAAGATTGGAAAAAAAAGCCTGTAAATATTACCTGTTTTGTAATTCTGTTTCACAGGTAATAATAACATAGCACTTGATTTTTTATCCTTTTCCAATTACTTTTCAGTAAAGCAACCAGACCTATTTAAAATGTTAAACAATGGTCAATAGGTCAAGTTTCTATGACTGAAAACTTGACTTTTCGCAATAAAAAAAAACTGCGATACTGGAGGCTAATACCCGGCATAATTTACTCTCCTGACCAATTCTCGAGTGGCGAATTCCGCACAGTTCATAATCATGTATGTCCGTTGCCGGCTCCTAACCATCTAGTTCAAAGTAGCTTTTGAATGAAACTTTAATACGTTTTTTTACCACTAGCATGAATGGTATAAGTACTAAAACTTCATTGACTACTTCTACCCCATTATTACAACCAAAACTGCAGAAACTACATCTAATTCTGTTGAAAAACACCTTTAACTACATCATTACCTGTGGCACTAATGTAAACAAACACAATAGTTTGTGAACAATAGTAAGCATTTAGGAAAAAAACTTATAAACATTTTACATGTACCTATAATATTATCAGGTCGCTAAAAGCATCGCTTCGTTATTTTGACAAAACATTTTCTAGCAATGATTTAGGGAGTGATATAAGTTGCTGGTTTTGTCTTTTTTTTTTTTTTTTTTTTTTGTTAGATTTTTTTCCTTCATTTGTTTGGTTTCTTTTTATCAGAGACTAATGCATATAAATAAATATATGAGAAAATATTTTTTAAAAGTTGTACCACCACTCACGCCGATTTTTTAAATAGGTGACTGTCTTGCATGCATTGAATTGTTAAGCACTTTCTCACACTGTTTAGATAAATATGTTGCTAGAGATAGAAGCAATAAATCACAAGATGTTTTGACGCAGCTTATTTTCCATGAATTTGTGGAAAACAGTATAAGTTCAAATAGAAGTGCGCCATCGTATTTGTTTTGCTAACGCTCTGTTTATGTGCTAATTTGTTTAATTTTGTTTTGTGTTGGTGTAGTTCAATTTGTTTTGGATTTTTTTTTTTTTTTTTTTTTTGCGTTTGTTGGCTTGATTCTTGTTCTTTTTAGCTTAAAAATATTTGAAGGAAACCTGCATATCTTAAACAGTATTGGCTACAAGTAAGAAAATGTGGCCTTTTTCTACAATGGTATAATTAGCTTTCATTTTTCTTTCTTTATAATTTTATGAAGTAATTTTCATTGTTGTATCTATAATTTTATGAATGAATTTTCCTTGCTTTATTCATAATTGTATGAACCAGTTTTAATTATTTTGTTTATAATTTTATGAATTTTTTTCATTGTTTTTACACATACGTCGTTGTGCACTTATTCATGTATAATTTAAACTAATGAATAAAAGTCTAAATATTGAAGCAAAATATACCGCAACATCACAACTAAGAAACAATGAAAGTAAAACATGCAACGTCAAGTCGATATTGTAACCGGATAAACTGAGAAAGTACTTAAGTGTCACACTCTCATCTCCGCCGAAAAAAGAAAATGTGAATGAAGAAAGCCGTTTTTATCAAAGAGCTTCACCAGAGACCTAATCCACATCGAGTAAGAAGTAATCGAAAAACTTGCTAACCTGACGATCGTCTCTCAGAAAGGCGCGGCAAAGAGGGAAAAACGTTTAACCTCTAGAAGACGTCCGGACGAGGAGCGAGTGTTGGTACAAACGAGATTACATGCGCGGACCCGAGTAAAGGAGTGTCTGGAGAGCCGAACATAAACTGACATGACGAGAGAGGAAGTGAAAAGCTCTTCCGGGTCGTAGATGTTGAGATTCTCTCGCGCGAAATCTCGCACTTGGGCAGAAAATGTTTTGTGCCGCGGTGGCAACTCAAGAATGAGGAACTATTGATCAAAATGAGATATCGTCTTCAAAGAGTTTTGATTATCTCGCGATGTGAATCTTGATTGAAATGTTTTTAGATGTTCTCAAAAAAAAATTGTTTTATTTCTTTTAATTACTAGTTGTTGGAATTTTTGCCTTTAGATTTGTATCGTTTATTAAGTTAGTTTAGATTTTTACAGCCATGGTTGTCGTCATTCCTTTATTTATCTTAAATGAATAGAGATACAAGAAAAAATAAAGGTAGTCGTTTAAAATCACAAGATACTGAATATGGTTCGTTACACAAAGAGCTTTCTCGAGGACTATGTGCCGTAATATTTTGCAGCCAATACTAACTAAATGGATGCCGAATTCTCTGTTATGAGATCTTTAAAAATCGACTGAAACAAGTGTTCTAGAGATGTTATTTTCTGAATGAGAAATTCTGAGATTTAGAGTTCTATTCATGCATGTACCCAAAGCCATGGAAACTTTTGGAAAGTTTTTTTTTTTTTTTTTTTTTTTTGTCAGAATTGTATACCATAAACTAAGGAGCTCAGCAAGTAGAATGCCTCGACCAAAAACCAATGAATATTCCCTTTGAAAGTGTTTCAGAAATTTTAATACCATTCTTTTAATATGGACTTCTTAGTGGAACTAAATTCCATTAACAGACATAGCTCATTTCGTATTAATTGTTTGTTTCGTTAATTTAAAATTTGTTTCAGTTGCTGTCGATTTTTGTTTTGTTTTGTTTTTATGTGGTTTTTTTGTTTCTTTGTTGTTGTTGCTGTTGTTGTTGTTTTGTTTTGGCTTTTTTTTTTTTTTTTTTTAGGTTTTTGGATTTGTTTTGTTTTGTTTTTAGTTTGTTTGTTTGTTTGTTTGTTTGTTTTTGTTTGTTTTTGTTTGTTTTGTTTTGTTTTTTTTTTTGTTTTTTTTTTTGGGGGGGATTGTGGTTTTGGTTGGGTTTTCAGTTAGGAGCCGCATTCTCCGCGCAGTAAAGCACTTGTCGTGACACCTGCAAAGCCTCTATGACAAGGCTGGATGAGGCTTGTTTCTCACATTGCTAGCTTTGTCCTACTTCTTGGAGACGTAAAAAGTAATTTTGTGTTACATATCAAACCTATAAAGTGTTATTAGGATCATATATGCAAGACTTAGTAAAGTTCATATAGGACTGATCACTCGTTCCGTGTGCTTGTGTGTGTGTGCGTTTTATAATCGTTCATAATAGCTATATATTTTCTTTACCACTTGTTCGCCATAACCCGGTTTGAAAGTTTTTCAGAATGGCGTGATTCGGTATTTTGTAATGCGGAATCGATCTCAACCATTATATCATTACGATAACTTTTTATGAATATCATTAAACGCTTCAAAAAAAAAAAAAAACAGGGAAAGAAAAGGAGTAAAAAAAAAAATTGGTGAAGACGGGTACAGTATTTTCACTCGGGCAGGCTACTTTACCCGTTTAGCGGCTCCGCGACAAATGATACCCCTAGCTCAGATCCGTTATTCCATCATCACCACCCCCCCCCCCCCCCCCCTTCTCAGCCGCCAACCTTTGCCGAATGACATAGCCATTGGTGCCATGAGTAAGGGGCGAAACATTGATTCTGGGAGGCGCTGCTCAGACACTTGAATGTATTGCCTATTTGTAAGAGGGAGCTCAAAGTTGGTCTAGCAAATAGTGTGGATCTTTAGCTGATCGTGATCTGGAAGAGCAAGGGTCCCATTTTCGGTGGTAGAGAGAAAAGAAAATAGAGAGACGTTAACTTCGTGTGAGAGAGAAGTATGTAACTAAGATTCGAGCAGGCTCTGGGCAAAGAGGGAGGGGCTCGGACTGAGATCAGAGTAAAGGATGATGGGATAGACTTGCGTTTGTGGGATTATTGATCTTACAAGATCTAGATCCAGTCAATTATTTTAGAAGATTCCATCTAAAAATGACCCTATATGTCTCTATGCTTATGTTTACATTTTGTTAGCTAACTTGTTGAAAATTTTTTTCGTGTGGTGTTTTCTGAGCTTTTTTATTCGCTACAATATCAAAATTAAGTGGTCTTTATAGGCAGTTACTCATAGCGCGAAAGTTAAAACAACCGAATGATAAATGAATAAATCACACTTTTGAATTGCAAAGGGAAGAATTTGGGTTTAAAATAACCGATAGAATTAAAGCGCAGCATATTTTGGAGGATTGACAAGTATTATATGGCGAAATAATTAGAAGGAAACAATGTGGAATACATAAAAGATAGATCCCATATCTTTATATGATGTAAACAAACAGGCACAAAGACATGCAATCAGGGGGAGAAAGTAGAAACGGAGGTTTTTGGGTGCAAGTTAAGCAAGGGAAGGATGATGACATGTGTGGAAACATTTTATGAGATAATAAGATAGACAAACTGGCAGACTGGAAAGTTGAATCAAGATGATGCAGGATAAAAGCATATATATATATATATATATATATATATAATTATATATATATTGTAATTAAGCTTCATATATCATTCTTAATATAAATCAGTTGGCTGCAATGTGAAGATAATGGAAGGGAAGAGAGAAAGAAAGCAACAGATACCGGAACAGAGAAAGAAGAGATTGGATGGGGAGGAAGAGAGAAAGAAACACAGAGAGAGAGGAGAGAGAGAGAGAGAGAGAGAGAGAGAGAGAGAGAGAGAGAGAGAGAGAGAGAGAGAGAGAGAGAAGGCATGTGTAAAAGATAGTGGGAGAGAGGAAGGAATTGAAAAGATTCTCTACACGACATTGAGACTAACTTAAGACAACTGAGCGAAATCAACTGA
>JAWDGP010000623.1:240000-272500 GCA_033675545.1 Elysia crispata | reverse complement strand
TCTCTCTCTCTCCTTCTTTCTCTTTTTCTTTCTCATTCTATCTCCAGCTATTTGTCTTTTTCCATCGAGGCCTGTTTCCTTTTCATATCTCTGTATTCATGTGATCTATTTAAAATTTCTCTCTTCCTGCAGCTCTACAACAGTATCTTTTTCTTTTTTAATTACTTGTCTTTCAATATTCTGCGACTCTGATTGACTGTTTTTAACTTTCTATTTCCTTTCTAATAACTTTCGGTTCATTCTTTTCACTTCATTGCCACCTTTCTAGCGATCTATCTCTCTTAAACCATTCATCTTACACATTTTTTCCATTCATCTTCCACTTTTTCTTTTCTTCTCTAGTAAATCTTCATCAAGCAGACTAGATCTGAGCTAGACATTTGCATCTCGGTTTTTATTTTCGGCAGCCTTATACTCGTGCGCCATTTCATTTACACGAGTAAGTAAAAAGCGAGAGCAAATATTATTGCCAGAAAGATTGATGCGGCCAAGTAGCTACGGTGCAGAAGACTTGGAGATGATCTGGTCAGTTTTTAGTCGAAGATATAACGATTTAGGACCAAGTCGGGGTGTGAGAGGAAGAGAATACCAAGAAGTGCAATCGAAAGTGAGATTTTGAGAGGGTATTTTGTAGGAGAAAAGGTGTGAAGGATCAAATATGAGGTTTGTTATCTTTTGATATGTATTCGTTTTTGGACTTAAGCACTCATAAGTCAGCCAAAGACTGAGAGAGTATTAGTACATGTAAACACTGTAAGAAGGGGATCATGATGTAGACCGCATGTCCTGTCTTTCGCTATAGGTTCCTGTTTGATTCATGGGTACCTAGAATATCTGGACCGGTGCCGATCATGGATCATGGTCTCTTGCTTAGATAATCTACAATGATATTCTCTTGCTTTAATAAGATTATCTAGAAACTTAGAGATTGTCAATAAAAATGTATAGCTATGTGCTGGATTTTGTATTTAACATTGTTTTACATCTACATGTAAATACTATATATTGCCAAAAAAAAAAAAAAAAAAGGTGAAATATTAAAAAAAACGCATTTTTTTGTCTGAGAACAATTTAAGTTGTAGTCTCTAGAGCCTATTAAAATAGTTAAGATGCGATAATTGAAACTGTCTCATGTGACTCGCTTTGATTGTAATGAGGAGGATCAGAGTCGGAAATTTGTATCCTCCTTTTTCCGTCTTTTTTCATAATGTTCTTTCCATCTAGACATTTTGTAGAAAACCGAATTATACGACAATGCTTTCGTTTGTTTATGATTAAAATGTGTGCAATTTAGTTCAATGCATATCTGCGTTCGTGGAATTCAAAGCAAATCTAATTCAGTTAAATAAGATCAGGATAACAAAAGTAGTAAATTAGGGAAAGCCAATAAAGAGCAAGATCTTCATATTGACGGCAAAGCCAAAGTAATCTAATAGCTGTAATTGCGATTTCGTATTTAAGGAATATTTTCGAAAGCTTTCTTTTTCCCTTTGCCTTTTACTCCCTTTGTGTTTTGGTTGTCTGTACTTCAAAACTCAACTAAATGCGTGTTTTTTAGATTAAATTTAGCCGACACTAGACGAAACTTGATTCCCAGACGCCATTCTGTGAACCTAACATAACTGCACTGTTGCCAAGAGTAAGCTCGAAATTCGTTAAATTAAAAAAAGAATTAAAGAACTTTGACCTGAATAGATGACACTCCCAGGGCGAAGCCGCTGTAGCCAGCGGATGATTGTCCATAACCCCTAGCCTCTCACAGTTTTGGACCGCTGATGCTATGAGTAAAAGGCAAAATATTGATTCTAGACTCCGGCGTTCACTGTCCTGAATGCATTGGCGATTTGTTAGACTGGAGTAAGGCTGACCATTACGCTGGTAAATAAATCGGGTCTTGGATCTTATCCGTAATCTTTGATAACGCAGTTTTCGGGATGGGTGTTGATCTCTGCGTAAGATAATAACAAAAATATTTCTGAAAGAGCAGTTTGAAGGAGTGGCAGTAAGGTGCGAGAATGAAGACCTTTTTTTTATTTGTTATTAATACCCATCTCCTTTAAAACAGATTTACATTAAAGAAAACCAGTTTTATACAATATTTTTTTAAACATATTTTCATAAAATTCATCACTTCCGAAAGATAGGCATAAGTCAGGCTGTTTAACCCTTTCAATGCCTTTTCAGAATTAATACTAAAAGCAGCATTTTAATTCATTATCTTTTATACATTAAATCCTAAACTATCTTTAAAAGGTTTTGATAAATTTCTTCCCCCCCCCCCCCCCCCCCCCCACCCATCCCGCCTCTTAAAAACTATTTGACTTGATTCATTCAGCTGTTGATAAATTTCATGGTGGTTCCCCCCCTCGGAACAGGCATTTTATCTTTTCGCATGGTCCAGCTGAGCTGAATCAATGGGAAACATCTTAAGTATTTATGTATTTGAAGAGAGAGCAAACTAAAGATGGGACAATTTTGTATTGATAGACATTGCTGCCTTTTCCCAATATATACGATTATTTAAGAATCTCATTTTTGTGGTTGTACGTAATAAAAGTTTCCTTCAGGATAAATTAATGGCGATTTGCTTTCGTGAGTTGCCAGGCAAGACGGAAGAGAAGAGAGGGTGCTCATTTCCGTCAAATAAACCACTTTATGTTTATCAAAGACTAACACGAGAGTTGAAATTCAGGATTCACTGAGTCGGTTAGATTGGAGGACAATATACTTAAGAGGAAAAGGTCGTGATAGAACTTCCTTGAGCAACGCTAGAGTAACCGGTTCTAAATAATATATATTATAATCCTCTCTCAATTAATAAGAGTGATTCAAGAGCGTTAAAAGATTTTACGATTTAATACAAACTCGCTCTAAATGCATGTCGTTAGTTGTGAGTACATCTCTTGACATTCTTGGCGGATGAGATTAATTTGATAAAGTTTGGCTTCTGTTTTTTTCTCATATTGTTTATAGCCATAAGCGGCACCACGAATTGTCTTGGTTTTCCTTCTTACAAGAACTCACTGTCGGTCATGAAAAGAGATAAGATGTAAACGAACGAAAGATTTGATTTTGACTCACGATAGTAGAAGTTTAAAATAAAAAAAATATTTAACTACTTTTGTAACATCCAAATCTATTTACAGATTCGTTTGTAAATATCATAATCATGTAGGTTGAAATAACTACGCGGCTAAGAATTCCCACAAGGCAATGCACTTGATGCGAAAATTCACAGCTAAAAATAGATTGAAGGACAGAAGTAGTCAATTTCCTTTATTTTCCAACCTCGAGCCGCTTATAACGATTAATTTATAAATAAGCCTGTGTTGACACAGTTTCTGCAAAAAAATCAAAAGGGGTGTGATCAGATAATCGGCCGGTTTACGAAAACTTGTGTTCTTTCAGGTGGAGCATAGCGGAAGTTGACCCGGTTTAAACTTCGTGAGGAGGCATTACAGGCACTGCCGGCAAGTGTGGAGACATTACAGGCACTGCCGGCAAGTGTGGAGACATTACAGGCACTGCCGGCAAGTGTGGAGACATTACAGGCACTGCCGGCAAGTGTGGAGACATTACAGGCACTGCCGGCAAGTGTGGAGACATTACAGGCACTGCCGGCAAGTGTGGAGACATTACAGGCACTGCCGGCAAGTGTGGAGACATTACAGGCACTGCCGGCAAGTGTGGAGACATTACAGGCACTGCCGGCAAGTGTGGAGACATTACAGGCACTGCCGGCAAGTGTGGAGACATTACAGGCACTGCCGGCAAGTGTGGAGACATTACAGGCACTGCCGGCAAGTGTGGAGGCATTACAGGCACTGCCGGCAAGTGTGGAGACATTACAGGCACTGCCGGCAAGTGTGGAGGCATTACAGGCACTGCCGGCAAGTGTGGAGACATTACAGGCACTGCCGGCAAGTGTGGAGACATTACAGGCACTGCCGGCAAGTGTGGAGACATTACAGGCACTGCCGGCAAGTGTGGAGAGAACGCTCAAGTCTAGAGAGCGCCGGAGATGAAGATTTCGTCGGAAAGAATGTTTGGTTTTTTGTTTTGGGTTGTTTTTAGTTGTTGTTGTTCTTGTTGTTTTTTGTTTTTGCTTTGTTTTTGGGTTTTTTTTTTTTTTCATCCTTTGCAGGAACAAATGCTGGGTGGGTTTTTTTTGTTGTTGTTGTTGTTGCTTTGTGGGGGGGGGGGGGGGGGTTTATAAATGTGTGTTATGGTTTACGGGAATAGGGGTACTCTTGATTTTTTTTTATTTCATTTAGGTTAATCGCTCTCCAAAGCTTTCGCTTCTCATATTAAGTCTCTTCATTGCTATTTTTTATATCAAGAAACCAGTGTTTTCAAAAAGCTCTTTTTCAAATGATACGATAAAGATTGTAGATATTGAATCTTGAAAAGTGAGAACGTATTTAAAAGATGGATCGAATATTGAGAAAAGTTAAGTAATGTGCTCTTCTTTAACGACCTTTACTGATGTTGCTGCTGTTACTACTACTACTACTACTACTACTACTACTACTACTACTACTACTACTACTACTACTACTACTACTACTACTACTACTACTACTACTACTACTACTACTACCACCACTTATACTGCTACTTCTATCATTACTACTATTGCTATTATTATTACTATTATTACTATTACTACTACAATTACTACTACTGCAACTACTATACCACTACTAGTACTATCAATACTACTACTACTACTGCTACTACTACTACTACTACTACTACTGCTGCTGCTGCTGCTGCTGCTGCTGCTACTACGATTAATACGACTAGATCTGCTGCTGCTCCTGCTACTACTAGCAGTACTGATGCTGCTGTCCTCAGGATGACTACATCAATTACATATAATTACATCCACGCGTTTTTTGGGTTTGTTTGTTTTTTCACAAATAAATATAGCATAGAAAACCTGTTTATTATTTATATTCACATGCACCTACTAATAACAAAGTATATAGAATTGAGCAATTACATAAAGTGACAAAATGAAAAAGATCTGTCCAAACATGATTAGCGGAATAGGAAAAAAAGTTTGAAAAGCATAATGCGTCAAAAAAATTATTCGAAGGGTAATCGAGAATCCGAAAAGCTGCCGAAGCGCCCCCGTCGGACGACTGAGACGCGGAAGGCCCTAAGTCAAGTAAGTCAATCTAGACTCTATTTCTAATATAATACACCTGTTTTTAAATATGAGCATTACAAGCAAGATTGTAAACATTATGTAAAGCTTTATTTCAAAACTCCCTTTCCGTTTTCTTTCTTATACAACTTTTGACAGCTTTATTTTCACCACTTTTTTTTTTAAATTGACAAAATCCCAAAGTGAGGGAGCCAGCTCATTCATCTGCCATCATTACTAACTTGAAGGGCTGTCGTCTCAACACTTAGGCTCGATGATTCATCCCCGTTTTGTTGTTGTTGTGGTTGTTGTTGTTGTTGTTGTTTTTTTTTCTATAACTTGTTTGTTTAGAATAACAGAAATGATTTTAAAAAATACAATCAATCAAGGAATAACGAAGGAAATCCACAGCTTGGTTTCCCTACGAAAACTGACAGCCGTACTAACTTTTTGAATGCACTTTTCTTCCATAGTTTTGCGCACTTCATCGCTGTCAGTTTTTACAAGCTTTTCACATTTCGGCAGGAGAAATGGAAGTAAAGGGCTGCCACTATACAAAGTGAAGGGTGAGATGGCGAGTGACAAGGGCTTACTTTGGTGAAGTGTTACGTTTGTGAGTATTTTTCTTTCCTCATAAATATTGCTTTTCAAGCACTGCACTCTTCATAATTGTCTACTTATTAAACAGTTTTTTTTTCTAGTTTTATCTTATAATTTTATATTTTAGTTTGCCCTCCCAACCAATTTGTTGTCTTTTCAAAAAAAAAATACAACCCGAAACATTATTCTGGCGATACAGGGTATGGTCTCTAAGGTTGGCTTCAAAGTTGTCCATCTCGTTCAAATCTATTAACGATAGTCCGTAAAGATTACAGGACAACCGAAAAAGCAACAGTTCTTTCAACAATACAAACTGTTCTTCATGGACAATTTTGCTTGAAACCAAAGCTATGCTTTTGTGATCAGCCGAAATGTCAAAGGAGCCCATAGTTTTTTAATTGCCCATAACTCTGCACCTAAAATATAAGAAATTGGTTTTAGCAGTCGCTTACGATTGTGTCGTTAGCAGGGTTAACTATGACTTCGCTGTCTTTCTAGATCTTAAAGTAACATTCTAATCAATATCCACTGTGAGAATCAAATAAACAGTATTTAAGGATCCAAGAGGAAGTAAGTACCAATAAGGAAAGGTAAAATAGAGCTAGAGACAGGCCGGAGGATAAAATGATATGTAAAAATTGATTTTAAAAAATTCTTGTGTGTTTTCAAACTAGAAAACTTTACGAGAATATAAAGAGAGAGAGAGAGAGAGAGAGAGAGAGAGAGAGAGAGAGAGAGAGAGAGAGAGAGAGAGAGAGAGACAGGCAGACAGACAGACAGACAGACAGACAGACATGCAGACAGACAGACAGACAGACAGACAAACAGACAGACAGACATGCAGACAGACAGAAAAAGGGGGAATGAGATATACAGAGAGGCGACTGTATGTAAAAAGGGGACAGGGGAAATACACTGACGGACAGCCAAACACAAAAACAGCACGCAATCACACAGAAAGGTAGGAGTACCAATTAATTGATGTATTGCCAACTTAGATCCTTGCTTTGCTTTGCATGGTTCTCTTGTATTGTTTTTGGTTTGTGTGGTTTTTTTTTAATTTGGGTTTAGTTTTGTTATATTCATAGTAATTGTTTGATTGTCCCAGGATAAAACTAAGAGAGACATAATAAGGGATGTTCACAATAAATTCTATGACAAAAGCTTATTAGGAGAAGTTTTATGTCAATTATGTAAATAAATATTTTTTTAATTGTTCGTGCTATAAAAAAATCTTAATGCAATAGTAAACGGATAACACTTGATTGAGATTGATCGTTTTTTCGATCATGGATCGCTTTAGAACTAGAAAACGGAGATTTTGTTTATCGTTTTGACACCTTCTTTTCTTTGTGTGTGAAAAACAAAATAATATTGTAGCTGCGGAATCGTATTGTGCATTTTTCCAGAACATTTACACGTGTTTTCGAGCTGAAATTGATTTCAACTCATTTTCTGCGCCTCTGAAAATCGAATTTTCCGTCGAGTTACGTTACACTACTTCAAATATCAAATTCCTTCATGCGGCTTCTGTTTTCTTTCCTTGTTCCTCTTTCAAACAAACAGTGAATGGGCATCGAGAAAAAAAGTGAACATAAAAAAATTTTGAGGGAAAAAATTAAAACATGTTTCTACAAACAAGATTAGAACGGAGAGAAACAGAACGTGAAAGATATTTTAAATGAAATATGTGACGGCCTTTAGAAAGGTTTTCAGAAAGAGTGGTTGTTTTACATTCCATATTTGCTGCGGAAGTATACATGTAATGCTCTAGTCACACAGTTGACAGTACAGTTAGTAGCTACGAGGCAATTCATTCAGAGGTCGACAAAGTGAACTGGGTTATAGAGTTTTGTTTCCCTAGCAAAAGATTTGCATATAAGTGGTTCTTCTGAGACCTCAGGCAAGACGACATTCAAACTAAACAGAAGGTGAACCGAAAAAATTATGGGAAATCAGCTAATTCTTTACATTCCTACGATATCTATTTAAGGATCCTATTGAACGCTCATTAGAAGGCTATGAATTCCCACAAAAAGTGCCTAAAGATGCACTGCTTTGAGAGAATTCGTTGCTGCTCAATTATCATAAGCTACTTGATAATGAATGTTAGGAAGGTTCTATAAATAGTTTTGGAATTCTTGTTTTAATACATAAAATGCCCAGAGGTGCACTGCCTTCTGAGAATTCTTGATAATGAAAGTTTAACAGGGTCTTAAATAGTTTGAGATTTTACAGTATTAGCCAACTATTATTACTACGTTTTGCAAAAACACTCTTGAAACGATCAACAGGCCTTAAAGACACAAGTGGCATCTTACGAAGCTCTCTCTGTAATTGATAAAGACCAACGATAGGACTTGTATCTTGTGGAGATACTTTCCTCTCGAATACGAGTTCTCAACCGGCCAGACCACCGTCACCGAGTCTATGAAATTCTGGAGAGGCAAAGCATCCCATTGTATGTGTTGATTCTTCCCGCATCTCTTCAATGTACATCCTATCTGGTGAGGTTGAGCTGGCTTACCTTGATGAAAGAACTAGCGATGGCGTTCTAGAATGATATTTCTAAGCACAAAAAAGTTATCAAGACATGAAGACGGGAAGATCTAAGGAACAGCTTCAATTTTAGTGGAAAGAAAAGGTTGAGGGTGAAATAGACTGTGGACAAAGACTCAAGAGTGGAAGACAGGATAGCTTTCATAACAGGTCACAAGTTTTATCAAGCACGAAACGGGCCCACTTTGAGCGCGTATTCAAGGAGCGTTAATTCGCGATATAGCTAGGGCTGGGCTGAGCGATCGTGGTAATTTCTCAAACACAATGTTTTGAAGTGTTACTATCATCTTTTACATAAAGTGTTAAGTTGATATATTTATAATGATTAATATAACATTTGCTACACCAGTACCACTAATGCAAAAGTTTTTTAGTCTTCAAATTCAATATTTTCAGGTATTGTACACAAACGTTTATTTATCTATAATGTGGCACGGCAAAATTCAGAGCTTGAGCTCTTTTTTAGTAGACGCAATTCTTACTACGTTAAGAATGTACAGCATTTTTTTTTTTTAAATTTTCGGCATGGTATCAGTTTATTGTGCACACGGGTTACTTCGATAAAATAATAGAATCACACGTCTGCAAAAAGAGTAGTTTCTTTTGTGAAATGCGGCGCGTGGTCACAATAAAAGGCTGTAGCCTCTTCACTAGAATATTCTCGTAGAAATACGTCTAGTGAGGGCGGTGAGCAGTAAAATCTCCACTTTGCGAATTGTATGTGTATCAAAGACATGGAGAATAAAATGCCTTAGGGATAAACCGCACTGCTTCCTTCCTGTGAATAAAGAGTTGGAAAGGAAGGCAGATTTTTTTTTTCTTTTGAAATGAAACAGGTTGGATAGAAGCTGCAAAAAAATACCAAAAAGGAAAAAGAAAAACGCGATTTTTATACATTTCGCTCCTGTGTGTCTAGGATGAACATCTTCAAAGCCCATATTATTATTTTTTTCATAATTTAGCTCCTTTACCAAAATTTGATGTAGGGTATTGATCGGGCGAGTTTCCTGCTATGTGGGCACGTCCAATCCAAATAATAATATTAGCCTTGGTTAAAACCAAATGCCGATCTTTAGTGAGTTCATATATAGAAATTGTTCTCAATGTTATTCTTATGTTACGTGACTTCGAGTCCGCAGCAAACAGTTTAAGTTAATTAAACAAAACAAAGCCTGCAACTTGCAACTCCTTCAGTCAAAACGATTTGATCATTATACATCTATGTCATTCTTTCTTTTCTTAGGTTTTTCCTTGCTTGAATAGGTCAAAATTTTCTCCTTTCTTATCTTCCAAACGCAAATCCTGAGGCGCACTGTCCCTGTAGAAATAGATCTTGATATAGAATTAGTACGCTCAGCTTTGTCGCATAGATAATTATATATTAAGGGTTGTAAAATCATAATAGGGCATTGTTACTTGCGAATTGAAAAACAATCTGGGAAAACTTTTACCACGTCAGAAGGGTTGTAAAATCATATTAGGGCATTGTTACTTGCGAATTGCAAAAGCAATCTGCGACAACTTTTACCACGTCAGGATAGTAAACATTTAGCTCTTGTAGTGATAGAAATGTTTGATATTTATAATGTTTTATTTTTGTTGTTGTTGTTGTTTTTTTGTTTTTTTTTTTTTTTTTTTTTTTTTTTTTTTTTTGCATTTATTTAAATCCTTAGTTTAATTTGTTTCATCTAAAATGGCACTCTGTATACATGTCGCGTAATCGTCTCCAAAATAAAAGAAAGTATACATTATATACATGCATTTTTTTTCACATTATGTGCACAAAGCCAAAACTAATTGCTAAAAGGTTCTCAATATCTCTATTTATTTGTCTCCTTGTCTCTCTATCGATCTGTCTTTCTTTGTCAGTCTGCCTATCGTTTTCTCTCTTACTCACTTTTTACCCTCTATTTATTTCTCTCTCTCTCTCTCTCTCTCTCTCTCTCTCTCTCTCTCTCTCTCTCTCTCTCTCTCTCTCTCTCTCTCTCTCTCTCGCTCTCTTTATCGTTGCATCTTCTCACCTTTGATATTACTCGTCCTCTTAAAATTTATTTGCCTGCTTCGTTTTCTTTAAGCAAAAAGGAAAAGGAAAAAAAAGAGAAAATTAAAAACCGGTCTGAGTTACAAAGGGCTTGATGTCTAAGGAAACTGGCCACTCCTAAGATTTTTTGCATAAAGGATCGAATTTATTTTTTTTCACTTCACGTAAGTTTGCTTGCCAGATAGTTCAGTCGGCAGTCGGTAGGGCTCTGGGCTAACAATTCATGGGGAAGCGCGCACGTCAATCCAGGGTTCGAATCCAGATTCGAGCTACCTGGTGGTGTTGAGGAGATGTCATCTAACCAGCCCTAATCTAGAGCATAGTGGAAGCCTGAATGTCTATGTGCCTGTAGAAGATAGAACAAAAGTGCGTGTTGTCGTTGTCTCTGATGATGAAAATAACCAATTTCATTTCCCTCATATACACATCTGTTGCGGCTCTAAAAGACTCACTATCTATAGAAGTTGCAGGATAAGAACCATCTAATCAAATCCATGTTAACTTGCAGAATAATAAGTATATGAACTATCTATCTATCTTTCTATCTATCTATCTATCTATCTATTTATCTATCTATCTATCTATCTATTTCTCTCCCTCCCTTTGCCCTATATATATATATATATATATATATATATATATATATATATATATCGCCTTCTATTTATTTGTCTATCTTTCTCTCTTTTTCGCTATCTTCCTCCCTCTCTAATATCTCTCTAGTTGCCTCTCTCTTCTTTTTTTCTTTCTCTCACCCCTTTTCTGTGTCATTTGTCTGCACTCTTATTTTTATTTTTCTCTCCATCCATTTGTCCCCCCCCTCTCCGACTATCCCCTCTTTCTCTCTCTCTTTCTTTCTCTCTGTCTCTTTCTTTCTCTCTCGCTCTTTTTCTTTCGGCATACTGGTTGTTTTTTTTTTTTTTTTTCTCTATCTCCCTCTATTTTTTATTCTCTCTCTCTCTCTCTCTCTCTCTCTCTCTCTCTCTCTCTCTCTCTCTCTCTCTCTCTCTCTCTCTCTCTCTCTCTCTCTCTCTCTCTCTCTCTCTCTCTAGCTTTCTCTCTCTCTCTCCTTCTCTACAAATCATTTTGTCTTTTATCTCCTATTGATCTCTCTTTTTCTCCAACAAACATTTCCCAAGCTAAAAATCGAACAATATTGCCATCTGCACGGTTATCTCGGTTTGTTCGAATTTTTGTAGAGTGAGTACGAACGAAAGCTCACACTTTATTTGATTATCTCGCTTGTTCCTTTCGGGCGATTCTTGACCCAGGTCAGAGCGCATGCTCCGGCCTGGGGTAGATCAAGCCTCTCTCGGAATTTGCCGTGCGTTTTCAACCTTTCGACCCGGTTTTACTTTATGTTTTCTTCTCAATAGGTCCAAGAATTATACACGAAGCAGCGGGTTAAAAAAAAACCTGAGAGCAGAATAATTATTATTTGGAAGCCTAATTGTGGTCTTTGAGAAGTTGTGCAACCCGGATAATTTTTTTTTATATACAGGGAGAGGCAGAGAGAGAAAAGCGGAGGGGGGAGGGAGAGGAAAGGATAAGAGTAAAAGTGAAAAGAGAGGGGATACTAGCTTCTTGAAAAGAAAGTGCAGAAGTTTTAAGAAGAGCAATGAAACAGATAAATAAAATAGAGAAAGAGAAAGAGAGACACAGATAGAGAGAGAGAGAAAGAGAGAGAGACAGACAGACAGACAGACAGAGAAAATGAGTGAGTGTGAGTGTAACTGAGAGAAAAGGGGGGAGGGATAGAACAAGATTAAACTAGAGATAAAAATGGGCGCTTCAAACGTAAAACAAGAAAAGCATTTGGTTTGCCAGACAGGTTGTGAGGTGTAAGAGTGCATATAGAGCGTTCGAAATACAGATATGGTAAAATATTCTTTACTGGATCATTGCACGAGAGAAAGATAAAAGAGAACAAGACATAGTGTGTGGGGGAAGAGACAGAGACAGAGAGAGAGACAGAGTGGATGAGATAGAGAAAAGAGTGGGACCAGTAACATTTGATAGTGAAGAAATTATATCAAACTCATTTTTACATGATTTCATCTATATTTGCCAATTTACAGGAAAAACATCAAATATCGTGAGCGTATGCGGAAAAATATGAATACTTGGTCTTTGTTGCGACGTACTTGAAAATGTCTAAATGTCATGAATATGCTTGAAACAGTTCTGCTTTTATTTTACTATCAGTGGTTCTCAAGGTTACATTAGAGCTGACAATGTTGCAATATTTAAAAAGAGCTGGGGCTCAGAGCAGAAAATTGCTTGCTTGAGGAAAGGCATAAAGGCCGGTCTGATCAAAAGAGTAGAGATTAAAGCGATTTTGATCACTGAAAAAATGAATAAAGAACTGCTTAATAGAATGACACTTGGTGGTTTCTAGAAGAGAAATACAAGTGTCTGTCGACAGAAGAACTGTGAAGATTAAGAGAGGGATTAGAAATGATTGCATATTGCTGCATAAATGAGGGCTTATTGTTAGAGTGACATTAGCAGTAGGAGCAGAGCAATATAAATGCCGGAAACTGGATTATGCGCCATGACAGTTCTTAAGAGAGATTTGATGTCATGGTTTAATTCCTTCTAGAGATTACGATTTTTAAGCAAAGAAAAGAATTGTGTTTTTCAAATTAGAAGAATAGATTATACAATATCGATTTTTTTATATCAAATGATTATACTCTGTTTCAATGAGGAAGGTGTCTTAAGTGAGCGGTTTGTTCATTGACTTAAATGAAGATTTTGCTATTGACTATGTATTGCAATTAAGGATATGCTGTTGTTTTATCCAAGGAATGTATATTTTGTGTGGAACACATACTCGTGTATACCCACCCTACGCCTTGTTCTGAATTCAGATTTTGAAATGGCTTTGGCCCTCTGTGCCGTGAAATTTCATTTTTGTTGATGATGATTTTTCGGGATAACTGAATGTTGCGATGTCACTTTTCATTTTCAGTTGATTCCACACAGAAATAAAATTAGTCATTATAAATGCGCGTTGCAGCTACTATTATACTATGATATAATACCCTTGACACTGAGTATATACCTTTATCTTCAGCGTCATAATGTCCATATGCCGAGATGATAAATCTATTCTCATATAACTAATTTATTTCTAGTCTCCATTATCGGTCGTGAAATTTCAATAATGGGTCAGCATTTTCTTTTTGGCAGCGTATGTTTTGGGTGTGAAAATCAAACAGCTTGGAGTGTAAGCGAAAATGAGATAAATTTGTCCATTGATCTCAAGTTGACTATTTGTTTGAAGTCTGTGTCTACCAGAATGATATTCATAAAATTGAAGACCGATCTTGAATAGCCTTGCTTCCAAATTCAGTAACTATTGGTTTCTAGTGGAGCACTTCAATGAACTAGTTTAGTCAAGTTAGATTAGATCCTTACCAAAGATAAGTCTTTAAAAAAATGTAGCTTTGCAAAGTCAGAATAAGATTTAAGTTTAATTTGTGATTATTTTCAGATAGAAACACATGTTATACCCATGCGTCCACTGTAGTGGACGGCCGATTCAGGTTTAAACTGTTTTCTTAACATGGCCTCCACTGCAAGGCATAATTTTTTTGGGGAAAATTTCTTGAAATACACTCAATGAGCAACTCAATACACTCTGAACGAGTTCTTGGAATCAGATAAAATAGCGTAATAAATATAGAAGAACAGAAAATACATTCATGGTCATCATGTGGCGCTGTTTGCAGCCATGTTGATCATTATGTGAAAGAGAACGATTTTAACATTGCTGCTCGTTGAAGATAACCCAAACATGAGTTATCTTCCTTTGGCAAAACAAGTCAAATTTGTGGAACAGAGGGCACTCTGTGTTCAAAAATCCATCTGCCATAGTGAACCCTATGCAACAAAGTCAATTTGGTCCTTTACATTGATAGATATAGAGTCTACATTGTTTTACAGAGCAAATACGTGTAAACAATTTAAAATGTTGCCTATTGCCTATGTATGGGCAACTTCTATAGCCAATCCCATTTTTAGGAAACAGCACGTATGCAAGCGAGCCTGTAGAAAGCACGGTTATATCTATCAGGGAAGATAACTCGATTGGTTGACTGTTCAAAACGCCAAACTTTCACAGACATTGAACGTCGTTTGACGTTGGCGATTCATCTCCGGGAGCAAGGGAAGACAATTCACTTAGCCTCTACACAAGAGTTCAGCTGGCGTCTTCTGCGACTTGCCGCCAAAATTAGTTTTGGTGCTCTTCGAGGCGCACTGAGGCGAATGGTTCATGAGATTGCTGTGAGCTTACATTGGACTCGCTCTGGTTCAAGCCCTGAGAGACTCGATTTCTAGGTTTTGATCAGAGAGGCTGTATACGTAATCTATGTGGTTCAGATTCAACGGAGTTGCTTATGAGATAATCAATAAAACCCAGTACTTCTAATTGGGGTAGCACCCGATTTGTTTTCTTCGCATATTGGTATCGTATGTTTACTTATCTCTTTATTCTAAGAAGGTAACGCTCTTTGATAGGTGCGACAGAAAATGTTTAATTGCACGATAAAAATGAAGATATAATACAAAAAAAATACATAACATAGGGGTTGGGAAAAAAAATCATCAATATTATTCTTAAGCTGTAAGACAAAGAGTCTTGTATTATTGTAAGCTGTTGGCACAATCGATACCATAGAGAGTAGAATCGATATGTACTAAAAAAACTCCCAAGTATCATACCACGTTGAAACAAAGAAGGCAGTCAAATAATGATAGAGTCTGAGACAGACTGGGCCAGACCTATAGATCTTAAGATGCAAGTGATTGTAAATAAAGATAGAAAAAGTATAGAAAAATCAATCCCAAATCTAGATCGAACTAGAGACCGACAAATATGACGAAAGACATAATATCATGCAACAACTGTTCGATGTTTGCAAGTCGGACAAGTGAGAGATAATTTTTTTCTTCGCAATCGATATCATATTTACTCATCTATGTACTCTTCGCCTCTTTTGTAGAATAAACATACACAATGTCTGTCTCTTGCGATTACTCTTTGCACAAGAAAGTGGCACCTTAAGCAGTTGTTTTAGTGCTAATGTTAAAAAACATCGATCTATTCCGCGCAGAATGTGTTCACACTATACCTCTATGTCGTGGGTTATTTCCCCTTCTCTGGGAGGATCGTACGACTCGATACTCCGCATATTCGGTTCTTATTTAGCTTTCAAAATGGGGAATCAGCTAATTCTGTACTTTTCCAACTGTTTAAAGATCCTTTAATAAATGTATTAGATCAGCTAGGAATTCCAGCAAAAAGTGCCCAAAGGCGTCCTGTCTTACGGGACCCCATAGCTGCCCGTTTGTTCTAGCCCATATGATAATGGGTGTTTAAAAGGATCTATAAATAGGTTCCGACTTTTACGACTTTTCTTACTTGTCTTTTTTGTTTCAAAAGAAATACTCTTTTATGATTATAAATGAGAGAAACATAGCGAAAACTAAGTCTGACACGAAAATATTTTAATAACGGGTATCTATTGAACCAAAAATCGAGCTCTTAAGTTTAAAATCTTAGACTATTCAACTCTTCTAATGTTAACTATGAAATCTTTCAACAAATTTCAACTCACAAAAATATGAAAATCAACGAGAGAAATTTTACAAAATTATAATGGAAGAGGTTGAAGTAACAAAAAAAAATCCTTACTTAAATAAAGAAAGAGAGGAATTAGAAAAAGAAAAGAAGACTTAAATACAATTAAAAAATGATATGAATAGATGCAAAGACAAGTAGGAAGACATACAGTTAGATAGATGGATACCTAAGTTGTTAAATACGTAATTAACACGTAATCCATGGTTTGTTTCACACACAGAAATGTATTTACACAGAGAGATAAGTAGTCAGAGATTTTACAAAACAAGCAAGCAAAAAGAAAAATTGTGGGAAAAAGATTTAACACAACCATAACCACTTTCTCTAGAGTCTAGTCACTATGAACATAATCACACGATATCTTCATTATTTTCGATTCACATATTCCGTAACTTGATAAAGATCCTATCATCAAAATCGTAAAAAGATTGCCAAACTCATAAAGCACACGGGTCTTCATATTATTTAAATGGTTTTCTTCTTCTTCTAGCTTTTACACCCAGTAATCAGTAGTGCTAAATTTTTTATTGAAATATCGACCTTTTCTTCAGCGTCGAACAAATTATGGTGTTTTCAAAATAACACGCCTTGTGATATCACAAGCCCGTATTAATAATAGCAAAACAACTTCCCGATACTGATTTCGATCCGGGTTACGATACAACCTTAAGTTTTTACTCATTTTATTAATCTAACCCCAGCCAGCGAAGCCTGGCCAGTTTTGCCGAGATGCTCAGAGGAAAAGACGTGTTTCTCGAGATTGCTTATTATCTATTGATTATATATATATATATATATATATATATATATATATATATATATATATATATATATGCACACACACACATATAATTGTGATTATGTGAAATTTTTTAACCTGATGATTAAGGCCACGATAATATTACGCTATGCTCAAGTTGGTCTGAAGAAGATGCACATTTGGAAGGGTAGAAAACAATGTGGTCTGATTATAATCTAAACAGCATGCATGTGCATTAGTTTTTTATTATTGATTTTTTTCTTGATATTTTCAGTAGACTTAGAACAGAATAGAATCAGAAATTACTTCTTTACACACAGATCAGTCACTAATACAGCGTTTAACTATGGGTGTGGGAGTTGTTTTTAAGTTTGAGTGTTAGATAAAAAATTATTTAGCATCTATTTAAGGGACACCAATTTCAGGCAACACAAGATTTATCAACAAAGAATGAATATGTTTCTTTCACTTTATCTTGATTCGAGTTCATTGGTCGTGACAGGGTAAAAATGTGCAGTCAGACTTTCTTAACCTGAAAGACAGATGGATTAAAAGGGTAAAAGATAGGGGAGAAAAAATAGAGAAAAAGAAACAAGGAAGCAAAAGATATATGGCAGAGGAAAGGGATAGCGTGCGGTAAAAGATGGATGAGTTTTCGAGAGAGTGAAATCACGCAGGTTAGAGAGACAGGAAAAGACAGAGATAAAGACAGAAGCAGAAAGATGCGCATAAAAGCGACCAATGAATTTTCATTTTGAGGGCAGCTGAAAAGAAAATGATGATAAATCGTGATAAAGCAGACTGAATGTGATTCTTATTGTGTGACGATTGTCGTAAACATGACATACAATTCGCCATTTGTGAATATCTGCATGTTTCCCTGCATATATATGTCTGTCACAGGAAGCAATAGTAATGAATCCAGGTCTAACAATATTGTCAATGCAATGTCTAAAAACTGAGGTTTACGGTTGCTTTTGTTGTTGTTGCTGCTGTACTTCTTTATATTTTTTCATTACTTTTGTTATTTTTTTTTTCCATATCAAATTTCTGTGTTTCTTTTAAGCTGCTTCAATTCTTCATTCGTGAGAAAAAATCTTAAATTTGAACATCTTATCCTTTTTATTCTCATAAATTGTTTCATTTTTTTAGTTGTTGCTGTAGATTTGGAAAGGGGGGGGGGGGGTTGGGAGGGTTGTTTGCTTTTTTTTATTTTTTCTTTCTAGTTTATCTAACTTCCATTTTTTTATGATTATCTTTTAACATTTGGAAGTCAAAACTCCATATTTAGAGTTGAAACGTAAAGAATTTTTTTTAATGACCAATGGCCTACAATGCTTTATTCCTTAGATTCGCATTACAGTGAAAACGCTCTCTCAAGGACTTCTTAGCTGGTGGCATGTTTCGGAAGTCGCAACATTTTCGCTCTAAACATGTTGCTTTCGTTTTTCGTTAACTAGGAGAGTACCTCGTAAAATTGAAGAGTTGAGGACTGTCATTTTTTAAATAAAATATAAATTACAGTCTCTCAATGTTTTAAAAAATTTTATTTTCATTTCAGAAATTCTGATAAAGATGGTTAAAGTTAGATTTGCATTTTTTTTTTTTTTTTTTTTTTTTTTTTTTTTTTTTTTGTAATTTATTTGAATACCAAATCTATAAGAGGCATGGATTTTAACAAAGATCTACTGACTTCTATATTTACCAGTCTTCTTTATAACATTGTTTTGAGCACAGAGTTGCTTTGTTTTCAAAATATTTTTTAACGTTAAATATGCATTTCCATCCCCCTCTTTCTGGCAGTCTGTTCTGAAGAACCCTTTAGTCTTTTTTTTTTAGATTATTTTGAAAGAATCTTTCCAACCCTTCGATTCTTAATTTATTTTTTGTAATGTTGTTACATCTAGGTATATTTTATTACATCCATTATTTACTCTAAGACAAATGTTCCACAGAAATTAAAATTTGATTATTTTTCCTTTGGTGTTTCTTGGTTTTTTTGTTTTTTTTTTTTTGGTTTTTTTTTTTTTTTTGGTTTTTTCTTTTTTAGAGAAATAAAGTAAGTCAATTTAATGAGAGTTATTGCATGTGAAACATGTCATATAAATTTTGGCATCTGCAATGGCATAAGAATGATGCATAATCCAGTAGTTGGTTCAGATCAGTTTCTTTTGTCGGAAAATACATTACAAATACAGAAACGGTGAATAGAAAGCGGTTTATGCAATAAGATAAAATAAACTGTCTTCCTCGAAAACGTCTATGGAGTTGTATTTTTTTTTAGCTTCTTCGCACCTTTTGGGAATAAAGAAAAAATGAGCGAGTTAGTTTGAACCAAAGCCTTCCCCTGTTATTATTTTATCATATCATAATTATAGGAAGAAAACAAGCGATGCCACTTATAGTTATGAGAACAATGAAATCCTGACTTTATCGCCTCCGATCCACCTTCAGTGTCGTGACTTGTGTACATGACCCCCACTCAAAACAAGATTGTCCTAAGTCATGAATTTTTTTACTGCGCTCGGTAATTCAAATTGCTAAAAGATTGAAAAATAAAGATTGTTTAAAACCAGCTACTAAGCAATGCTAAAGGGAAATGACTTCTCCCTGTTGCCATCAGGGGCGATAGATATCATTTTATCTAAGTAGTTTATGAAAAACTTGTGTCGCTGTAAGTCTGTCATGTTATTTCCATGCCTTAAGCAAGTCTTCAGTAATTTGACTTTTGATTAAAGTTTCAAACCTAGATTTAGATTTCATCATGCTGTAAAATCATCAAACGAGTTTTTTTTACCTGATATTAAGTGAAACTGAGCTGAACGTGATGAGCCTAAATTAGGGCAGATCTAATGACGATAAAATGGCAAGTATAAATTATCTCACTGGCAAATGATTTTATTTTTTAAACTGCTAACAGCCAGTTGTAATTAGCAGTTTGTTAGTCTTTTTTTATTATTTACGACCGAGCGAAAGCTGCTATAGAAGAGTTTAATTGCGCACAAAATTTTTTTTTTTTTAAATTCAATAGAGCCATTTCTCTTATTTAAGGGCACAACACACACACAGAGTAAAATCAAACTTAGTTCTTTTGACAACGGACATCTGTAAGTTTTAATTCATCTTTATAATGGGTATAATCCGATTGCAATGAGTTTCATTTTTTTTTTTAGACTGATTTGTCCTATGTAATAAACATTGCGCAGCTTTGATAAAAGCATAAATCACAAATTTTTCAGTTTTAGGAATTGATTCATCAGAAATAATGTTAAGAAACTTCAAAAGTATTGTTTTGTTTTGGTTTTTATTTTTGCATGATTACGTTCATATCTTGATAGAGTAATATACTTAAAGTATATGTTATTTTGTCTCTTAAATTAAAAAATGTTATTTTTTTTCTTTTCAATTTTTTTTTTATTTCGTATAACAAAAATTATATTTTCAGAGGACGATAGAATACAGTTATGGTATTCAGTTTTCGAGGGGTTTTGTTAAGCACAAAATTAAAGTGACACAAATATTCAAACAATGAGCCTTTTAGGTTCAGCAAAGGGTGAAAATTAATAATAGCCATGTCTACACCTTAAGTAAGAAAAAAAATTCCAAGCTCCGCGGAGACATCAGTTTATTAAATTAACATAAAATCTTTCTAATCGATGCGTCAACGATGAACCAAAATCTTTTATCTTCTGCTCTCCTCTTCTGCAAATGTTTACTTCAAAGTCTGCCTTCATGCAGAAGATTTTGGTGGGAGTTCATGTTTGCGCTGTAATGACCTCGCAACACTTAGACCAATTTGTTGACAGTAAGTTACTAGCTGGCTTGAGGTTTGGTAGCTCTAGCGTGAGTGCCGTAACGTTTACAGCGTTAGGAAGGATACGTTGGTGATGTGATGTTTAGTTAAGGACCTCAGGTTTACGCGTTTTGTTAACACAACATGGCGGCGGAATTAGTTTCTCATTATTTTCATCTCCACCTTTCTATTTTTTTCCTCCATTTCTCTCTCTCTCTCTCTCTCTCTCTCTCTCTCTCTCTCTCTCTCTCTCTCTCTCTCTCTCTCTCTCTCTCTCTCTCTCTCTCTCTCTCTCTCTCTCTCTCTCTCTCTCTCTCTCTCTCTCTCTCTCTCTGCCTATCTCTAGTTCGTAGTCTGTGTTTCTCTCTATACATATATAATTATCTACCTATCTTATTCTTTGAATCTATCTCTACCCCTATCTCTCTAGGTCTCAATCTATCCTGTTTTATTTTGTGGATATCTTCTTCCCTCTCTTTTTTCCTTCTTTCTTAGCTTACGTTGGATGACTAGCAGATTGGTTTGATTTAAGAGTAGGGCAGCTAATGAAACGCAGCAACCTTGATGGAAAACGAGGGATTTCCAGATACTAGATGATCATGAAGGACAGAACTGATATCATGGTATGGTGGATTCTGAGAAGCCGTGCGTTTGCTCAGCCTTATAAAATAACATCCCGTCAATTTCACTTTGAGCCATGTCTCAATTAGATCGATGAGTAAACAGATAACACGCAAATAATGTATGATACAAGTTCATCTCAGAATAGTAGGGCGTAGTATATAGACGTCATTAGTATTCGGTATTTGGTAAACATGCATGCCCTTGAAAGGACTGGAATCAATTTTCTTTAAGAAAAAAAAAAAGGGTGGATGAAGATTTCGACAAAAGGGACGACTTTGAGATTTTAAATAATCAATTGATTATTTTCAAGGAAAAGGAGCCCATCATACTATTTCAAGAATAGTTAGAAAAATGCATAATTTTCCATCTGAGAATACAACACGGGCCTTTTATTTCCAACTAAATTCAATGTCTCCTGAACATTATACTTCGTGATCACTTTTAGGAAACCATAGAGCACTTATCCTGATACTTACAGGGTCAATACAGTAATTCATGTTTACCACCACTACTAGTATAATAAGTTCGATAATTACTTTATTTTTAATATCACGAGTATCATCTTCATTACTTTAATATTATTATTATTATTATTATTATTATTATTATTATTATTATTATTATTATTATTATCATTATTATTATTATTATCATTATTATTATTATTATTATTATTATTATTATTATTATTATTATTATTATTATTATTATTATTATTATTATTATTATTATTATTATTATTATCATTATTATTATTATATTATTATTATTATTATTATTATTATTATTATTATTATTATTATTATTATTATTATCATCATTATTATTATTATATTATTATTATTATTATTATTATTATTATTATTATTATTATTATTATTTTCTTTTTCTTCTTCTTCTTCTTCTTCTTCTTCTTCTTCTTCTTCTTCTTCTTCTTCTTCTTCTTCTTCTTCTTCTTCTTCTTCTTCTTCTTCTTCTTCTTCTTCTTCTTCTTCTTGTTCCTCTCGGTTTCGTAGCTGATGTTGTTGTTAATCCTATTTTTCGTTTTTTTTTATTTCAAGATAATTTCAGACATTGCCAAAGTTTTGTTTTGCACCTTATTTATCATATCTATAAAGTCGACTGGTGGAATAAACGCTTAAATTTAAGATAATAACTTATTCTCTTTTTCTTAACCCAGAGAAACCAATATTACAAGGGGAGAAGAAATAATTCTCTATTGAGGACTTGTACTATGATACCTCCCAAAAGTCCCGATATCTTAAGGTTCCTCCTCAAACTGTCACTAAGCAACTCGTTTATTTCCCCATGCATCAGATGGTGTGCCTGATTTGGCGTCCCTTCAAATTATTTTCGGGAGCACAATGGCGTCCCCAGAGGTCACGTGATTACTGTCCATGGTAAAGAGATTGGGGAGATCCGTAGCTAAGATTATTCTGGGAGATTAGACGAACGGAAGGCCTTTCGTTCAAGACTTATGAGACGATTGAAGCGAAGGGTAAGTTGGCCAACATGAAAACTAATGCAGTTGGCATTGGCTGAGCAGTTTTAAATAAGGTTAGATGAGTAGATGTTAACTTTAACACAAAGAGCCGAAATTGAAAGACAATATCCTGCATTTTGCGATGTATAAGACGTATAATAAACAAATTTTACCATATTAGAGTCTCCTTATAAAAATAATTGTACCTTGTAATTATACTAGACATGAATGACGATTTACAAACCGTATTGTAATAGAATCATGAGAGGTCACTCGAAATTGAGTTTAGAATTTATAAAGTCAAGTTTGTTCAATTCGTAAGATACAATGAAGGTAAGGGAACTATACCCTGTTTCATAATGTTTAAAAAACGCTTTTGTCGTGTATGTGTAAAAAATAGTCGGGTATCAAAAGGAAGGCATCCTAATTTTTGTGGGTACATTTTGGTTCTGTTGCTGTTGTTGCTGTTGTTTTTGTCATTGTTTTTGTTGCTGCTGCTGCTGCTGTTGTTGTTGCTGTAATAGTAATTATTGCTTTTGCTCTTTCCGCATTTTTTCTTTGTTTTTGTTCCTTTTGTTTCTTCGGTTTGCTTTCTTTTAGTCTTCATTTAATTTACAAGGCTCAACAATGAGCTGATAGTTAAAAGATATAATGGAAACGTCTCTTCAAGATCTCTATGAACGCCATCGTCATCCCACCATTACCACCACCTTTGTTATCATCAACATCACATTACCCTCTTAAACAATATCACATAGCATGCGCACTTAATATTTCTGATGAAATATTAAGAAGTTTTAAGAAATATCACAGAGAATGCGTGCATAAAACTTCTAATGAATTATTAAGAAATATCACATAGCGCACACGCATATTAAGATAACGCTGCATGCAAACCTAGCCGCCACCACCTCACAACCATAACAACCCCCCCCCCCCTTCCCCACTCCACCCCACCAATGATTCTCCCTCCCAGCTTCTCTTCTTCCATCTTTTTTTCCTCCAGTGTCTGCAGACATGTCCATAGCCCAGTGTTTAAGATAGCACTCAGCATGGAATAAGCTAATCAAATAAAGTGCCGGCGAAGCTTCCAATGCAACACAAATGTGGATAAATAGGCAGATCCCTCAGTGGCGAGAAGGCTAGCGGTGTGCGGGGTTAATCAAAGCAAACAGCACGGATAACGGACAACACACAGATCGAACGCGGGCCAGGCTGTGGGATAACTCGATTATTAAAATGAAAAAGTTTATAAGAATAGTTGGCTTTATTTTTTTATAATTTTAATCTACTTAGATCCATTGATTACAATGTTGATAGAAGTAAATGGGCAGCGATGTGAGGAAGTGGAACTCTATGGGCTTTTCGTCTGTATCTACATAGCCTGATAATGAGCGTTTAGAAGGATTTTTTAAAAGATTTAAAAAGTACAGAATTAGCTGTTCACTAATATTATTCAAGATTTTCTAGCTATAATTTAGGTGTGAATGGCGATGTTTGTATTTACATAGCCTTTTTACCGAGCGTTTAGCAAGATCTTTATATGGAATGTCTGTTTTTCAGTATTATTTAAGATTCTCTGAGTATGGTTTTCATTAAAATGGATGGCCATCTCTTTACAAATAGTGAGATTGATATGTGAATATTATGTTACTATAAAATCTACCGTAGGATACATTAGACGATAAAAGAAGGAAGTGGTTGAATGTGGTTCACACAGACAGATGAAAAGGGAAAGCAACTAAGATTTAAATCCTAGCTAATATTTTATATCACTGGAAGTAATGAAATGCTATATTAGAAAAAGCAATATCAAACTTTTACAATTTTTCAAGGCGATTATTTTATGTTGCAGGTGTTAGAACAAAACCCTTTCAAACTTCATGGTTTCTGCCATAAGCTGATTATTTTAGTCCATGCATAGTATGATAATACTATTTAAAAAAAAAAAAAGCTAGTTCTATGCTTTCCCTATTTATTTAAAGATTTTTATGAACGCTCTTTATAAGGCTTATGGATAAAAACCAAACAATATTTTTATGTAAACAAACAATGTCTGCTATGAATTTTTTTTTTTCGTCTCTATAAATTAAACCTAGTGATTGAAGAGTGTTCAGACTGTTATTTAACGTGTGATAAGGAATGAAACGCTCTGGTGTATAGAAATGAATGTTTTCAGTGGCAGTACATATTATCAGTATCAGAGTTATCAAAGACTGAAGGCATATGAAAAGGCTGTACATATTCTTCTAAATAATCGAACAAGCATACTTTATTTTCAATTTTCATTAGCTCATTCAAGGTCACTAACCAATAAATACCATGTATGAAAGTAGACTCATTCATGATTGTTTCCCTTCAAAATCTCTCTCTCTCTCTCTCTCTCTCTCTCTCTCTCTCTCTCTCTCTCTCTCTCTCTCTCTCTCTCTCTCTCTCTCTCTATATATATATATATATATATATATATATATATATATATATATATATCTCTCTCTCTCTCTCTCTCTCTCTCTCTCTCTCTCTCTCTCTCTCTCTCTCTCTCTCTCTTTCTCTCAGTCTCTACTCCTACTTGTTCACCAACGTTGAAAATGGATCTTATGAATGGTTAATACCATAATATCTATTGCATTGAACCCAAATCATTAATACTAATATGATGTTTCAATATGTGTAAATTATATTTAAAACAACAATTATAATACTGCTTTTGTGACAAGGGCGACAATGTGGGACAAGATTATCATGTTCTTTTGCTTGTCTTTGTTTGTATTATGATTGTTCCTTTTTATGTCAGGGCTTGAACATTTTTTCCCTTCTTGTCACAAATAAATGGGTTTCCGCTTATGAACACAAAATGCAAACGAGATTTCAATTACGGGCTATATCTATCCAACGAGCAACTGAACAATAGATGCATACACATTTTTCTTCTTCTTCTTCTTCTTCTTCTTCTTCTTCTTCTTCTTCTTCTTCTTCTTCTTCTTCTTCTTCTTCTTCTTCTTCTTCTTCTTCTTCTTCTTCTTCTTCTTCTTCTTCTTCTTCTTCGTCTTCTTCTTCTTTCTCTGATGTTTGTTTTTCACACCGCTAACACAAGCTAACCAAAGGCACTTCAGCTGGTTGACATTTTGTGTAATTGTCTGGCGTTATCGTGAGAACAATAGATCGGTTTTTATTTCTAATTATCTCAATTTCTGTTCAGAATCAAACTTGGGACATTATGGTAACTTTAGGTAACTTTCTTGTGTTATAGGACAACAGCTGTGCCTTATGAACGGGCTTGGGACTAGGAGCTTTAGTTTTAGCATTTTGTTTCAACTCGTAAGCCTTTCTGCGCAAACTATTGAGAGCCAAATATCGGCGCCTCGAGTCGTTCTGGTTGCCGCCACGTCGCCTGGGCGGCGCGCTTGGCGGAATATAGTCACGTGATTTAGCGCTCGCGGAACGGGACGCGTTCATTACATGAGCAGCTTGCGCACCTGGCAAGATTCTCGGACCTCGAAGCTTCTGAGCCAATGCCTCTTCTTCTGCTTCACAATCCGTGACTTCAAGGTCCGTGTCAATGTCACTAGTGGCTGTCATATCGAGTGTCGAAGATTTACCCTTTGCGCCATTAATGGCGTCAATGGAAATCGTCCGGTCGGTTTTTACGACCGGGATGAGTCGAGATGATGTTATTCCTTCCGTGTCAGATATTGCACTTTCAGGTTCTGTCTCCAGATCAGTTATATCACTATCATTTACGTCCTGATCCGAAAAGCAATTCCTGTCTGGTCCAAATGCGTCAAGATTCAGCATATTGTGTCTCGGTTTGAACAGCAAGTTATCATCATCGTCGGCACTTGCATCTTTGGATCTGCCTTTCTTTTTCTTTTTGGTTTGGGCTCCATACCTTTCCAGATCTTCGGCGGTGGTCGAAGGTGACAGTGAGGGAAAGTTCATCAAATCAGATGTGTAGGGAAATATTTTATCTTCCTGCTGGCCCACGCTATTTAGCGGAGAATGCAAAATCTCCTCAGTAGCAGGCTCTCCTCTAGTACTGGTTGACTTGAAGTTAGACGTGGCAAACATTGTGTTCTTGGCGCCCAGGCGCTCTTCTGTCTCATCCTCCATAAACATGTTGTTCTCCAGAAACTTAGGCTTTCCTCTGGGGACAATGTTTGAGGACATGACTAAGTCCTTCAGTAAGAGGCCGATTTTTCGTTGCCTTTTCGCGATCTTATCGTTGATAGCATCGCTGTTTCTAGTATTTCCAGTATTGGCTTGGCCAATCCATGGAATAGCTGGTGCTCTTGCCACGCCTTTTTTCGGTTCGTCATCTTTAGTGATAGGAATCTCCGATTTGGTAATTACACTTTCATTGTGTAAAGCTTTTACTGGCGTTGTATAGTTAGGCTTTAGTTTCGGCTGGTACGGTGTGTCCGGACGTTGCAAAAATGCGCTGCGTGGAGAAGGAACTTGGTCATCAGTCTTTAAATCCAGAAAAGTAACGGCGTTCCGGTTACTTGGGCCGATATTGCTGTGCCCTGTTAGTTCCACGGTACCTCCAGATGTGTCTGCAGGATACTCTATGGTAAGTGCATGTTGGAACATAACTGACTTTGTCTTTTTCTTGTTCCCTTCAGCCCTTGCGGTATGCTTCAAGGCGCTGGGCTTATTCTCAGTTTGTTTGAACACGTAAGGTATATCTCTGTTCGAGAATGATTTTTCTTGATTCGTAGGTTGACTTCCGTTGTCGGGTACAAAGCCGAAATTCGTTATGCCTCCTGCACCGCTATCCGAAGTTCGATTAGAACTTATACTGTTTTTAATGGAAGCCTCGACCTTTGGGGGAATAAAGCCCCCAGGATCGGTGCCTGCCATGGCTATGTTATCTGCGTGGATCTGAGCTTCTTCCATAACAGGAGGTGCTGGCGTTAGCCCACCCCTCTCGTCGGGCGTCACGTCGTCGAAGACATCGTTATCACCTTCGTCATTGTCGTCACCCATGACGTCATCAGGCACATCCTCCACGCTCATGTCGCTCCGTAGAGAAGCCGTGCTTGTGTTTAGAGTCTGCGTTGCCATGGTAATCGATCGCTTGTTTTGAACCAGTAGTTTGCCACCGTTCATCATCTGGGAAGCCTCTGATGGGGGAGTGATGAGAGAGTTTTAATACCTTGATAGAAGGGATGCTGAATTTTCAATTACCTGATAAATGTGTACAGTACATGGATATTCTCTTTCATTAAAATTCTCAACAAAGGATACTCGCTTAGTAGACTATGAACCGGACCAGAGGCAAAGCTGGACTATCTGCTGTGCTCTGTATTGCACATTATACATTGGCAAAAAGGCTCTAGTTTCAAATTTCCTTCTATTACCTAATATCATTAAGATTCAACTGTAACCTTTTGAACTGAGGATATTTTTACTCTGTAAAACAATGTAACACGATAATCTGTTTAAGGAACGTTTACTTGCCTGACGATTTTCTCAGCTTATCAGATTTGGTACAGAGGACAATGCCAGAGGACTCGAACTCTAACCGCGTGTCATCATACAGCCGGCGTCGCTGGATCTGGAGATGAAATGAGTAAAATGATAAGCATTTTAAATCTGAAACCTTCTACATATAGATCGAAAATTGCAACATCAGTAACGAATGGTTGGTCAGTTAATTATATCAAAAGATAGATAAATAGATAGACAGGCTAAAAAGATAGATAAATAGATAGGTAGATTCATAAATAGATAGATAAATTGATTGATTAATAAATTGATATATAGATGGATTGACTGAAAGATAAATAGATTGATAGATAGATAGATAGATAGATAGATAGATAGATAGATAGATAGATAGATAGATAGATAGATAGATAGACAGGTGGATAGATAGATTGATACATAGATAGATAGATAACTTGATTGATTGATCAATAGAATGACAGATAGATAAATAGGTTGAATGATAAAAAGATGGTATTGATAGGTAGGTAGGTAGATAAATAGATAGAATAATTGATAGAAAATAAATTGTGAGATAGAAAGATAGATAGATTGTTAGAACAGATTCTACTTTTGTAGTCTCAAACGACAGTATCGGAGAGGCGGAGTCCTGTTTTACTGACTCACAACGTATTTTATTCTCCGAAACGTCCACACAGGAAAGCACAGGACGCAGAGCTTGGGATCGTCCACCTCGCAACACGGCTCAGGGGCGTCACCGTTCGTGACAACAATACGGCCACCGTGGACAGCACAGTCCGACTGAAGCACTGTCCGACACCAGCCCTCTACGCTCTGGTTCAGGTCAATCTGCGAGTACGAAAATAGCACACTGAAATATTGTGACTTTATGGAACATTTGAATTTATATCAATTCAAATGTTATATTTAATCATTTATATTCACACAAAAAGGGAGAATTTCCGTCAGGTCGTTTGTAATGCTGACAAGTTCTATTTTCACATGACAAAATTAAACTGTTGGTTAGAAACAGCATGTATGTCCAGCTTCCATGCAAAAATAAAATTTAACACGTGTTAATGAGGGCACATCTTTACAAATGAAGCATATCAGAAGAGACAGTACATTAAAACATTTTTCAGAGCCCACCTGACCCAAATCTGGTCCCGCTGATCCCAAAACCGAATGTTTTATAGTGGATCAAGAAGTTAGAAAAGTCTACCTTTAGTTCGCGATATTCAAAAGCTAGTCTCTAACCTTGGAAATCAATAATGATTATTGATTTTCTTATGGATTACGTACCTCTATACTGAAGCATCGGTCGGCCATCATTGTTTGCATGGCACGGGACAGGGTTAGGTGCAGCACTCGACGGATATGGTCATCCTGGGGGTTGATGGCTAACAGGCAGGCGGCTGTATAGTAAGAGAGAGCGAGAGAGAGAGAGAGAGAGAGAGAGAGAGAGAGAGAGAGAGAGAGAGAGAGAGAGAGAGAGGAGGGAATAGACGGAAAAGGAGGAAGGGAAAGAAGATAAAGATGTAACAGGGTAAGTGGGTATAAAGGGAAAAAATCCATCATGATCATCAATATCATGGTTATGATTTTTCAATTTGTTGATGATGGTGATAGCAATCGCTGCAATATGATGATTATGGTAAAGAGGATGAAAGATGGGGAAGACGTGACAAAGAGAGTAGTAATAGTAGTTGTAGTAGTAGTAGTAGTAGTAGTAGTAGTAGTAGTAGTAGTAGTAGTAGTAGTAGTAGTAGTAGTAGTAGTAGTAGTAGTAGTAGTAGTAGTAGTAGTAGTAGTAGTAGTAGTAGTAATGATGGTGGTGGTGATGGTGGTGGTGTTTGTGTTCGCGTCGTCGTTGCAGAATTGGTGAAAGCATTGTATGAGATGTTTTCTTTAGAAAGTTGATACCGACAAATATGTTGACCTCTAGATTAAAACGATCAATTTAGCGTTTTCAAATTCATTAAAAAAGTTGCATGCATGCTTATTCACCTGTGCCGCCTCCGTGCGGTTTTATCAAATCTACCAGCAGCACAGATATTCGGGATGTTAGGACGGTGCGAACCTCCCGCAACTGATTGTAGCTGTCCACATAAATTGTCCTGATCAGGAAAGAGAAAAGAAAGATTATGTTTTCTCAGAATACTTACAACAGAAAATAGGTACCGTATAATATGTCTAATTGCTGCGCGCTACATTAGAAGCAAAAATAATAAATACTCACTAATCATAGAAAAAAAAATTAAGTTTACGTGAGACCAACGTGAGGGTTGATGATGTATTCTGGATCTTGTTCCACCACATAAATAATTATCGTGTGGAATTCAATGCGAGGCTTCTGAGACGGACACATTAATTACATTATGTGGTGCTTATTGTGATTTCAGCCTTTCCTTTAAAAATAGAATTGATTTTAATTTTACTATTTTAGCCAGTTTTATTTTACTGGGCAAAGATAAACATGTGTGTCGATTTTGATGCATAGATACTCCATTAAGTTTACTCTTTCCAATTCCTCTATCGTTGTCAGTACATGTATGTTTTCTGCGCATCTGAAAACCTCATTCCTATATTTATTTTCCTCTGATTAAACCGTATTGAACATTTATACCTTAAATATGGTTTATCTGCATCTATCTATCTATCTCTCTATCTTTATCTTTCTCTCTCTCCCCCTCTCTCTATCTCTTTCTCTCTTCGTCTTTTCTGTCCCTCTCTTTCCTCCACTATCTTCAGTCTCGCTCCCTCTCTTCGTTTCCTACTTCCACGTCTTATTCTATCTTACCAGCTCATACCATCCCCAGATGGTCCTCCTAATACAGGCGGGTCCATCCTAGAGTCGTGAAAGAAATTGGTAACAATGCAAGAGTCGAAATGGATAAATTCATTTTTATCGAGAGAGAACAGCTTGTAGAACATTGACGGGTCCTCAATGAATTCATCCCAGGTAATGATGCTAAGACCAGGCATCTCTGGAGGTGCCACAGACCTCGTTGTCAACTGAACAGGAAAGAAGATTAAGCATGAATTAATTTTAAATGTTTGTCGTATAGCGCAGGCAATTTTTGGCAACATCAATTTCTTTTCTGGAGTAATCGTAAGTGACAAAACAGTCCATATAAACCATGGAAGAAAAGTAATTTGAAGTTGCATCTCATATTACTGGATGTGGATAATAAGGACTTATTAATTTATCGTAGGAGAGTAAGAACATATTGGCAAAATTTCATTTTATTGTATGATTTATATCATTTCTTCACTGCAGCCAAACATGGAAGACTTTTCGGGGCCAAAAAATTAATATGAGGGTTGATTTTGCCTTTTTTTTAATTAATTTTTACACAATCAAATATTTCAGATTTGTATAAAAAGTCTCTGAAGAGATTTTTGTAAGGTACATCATTCACAACATTTTACTCTTAGGTCATTTTATGAATAAGTATCGCAAAGGTGTATATAAACCTCTATTGGCTTTTATTTTCTCTTAGCTAAAATGTTTTAAAAAAATAAATAAGAATAAAAAAGCAAAATAGATCACCTAAAAAACAGAAATAGGCAATCTGCATTTATGTCATAAAATGAGTGTAAGAAATTGAGACCGTTGTGGCGAAATATATGATATAAATGTGGTGTAATAGTGTTGTGTTTTTTTTTTCTTCTATTATTCATAAAGCTCAATTTTAAGACAATTACTTATTTTCTTTGGCGACCTTAATTAAGAATTATAAGGGTATAGACCGTACAAGTGACCAACACTTCCCGAAATTAAGCAGATTTTGAGGAGAGAACTAAAATCGTTAAATAAAATTTAAGAAGCATGCTATATCAGGATTTAAAATATAAAACGCTCCCTTATTTTTCACTCTATCCAAATTTGTCTGTATCTGACCGGGTTTAATGTTTTTTCCTGGAAATGCCAAAGCTGTTTTGATATTTTACCATTCCACTTATGATTTAGCATCGAAAACTCATGAAACCACTTGAATTTTTCTTTTAAATTTATATTACCATTCCGTTGTCAAAGTCTTGATCGTTGCTGTCACTCTCAGCCTCTTCCACAGTCACAACCTTGGCCTTGCATCGGTTAGCGCTCCCTGTCAGGGAAGCTCTCTTCCCAATGTCAAGGCTAGGGTGATCAACTGACGTAACAGCAGCGGAAGTTACGCTAGGTGCAAAGTAACTGTCCACCATGTCAATTCTGTTAGAATTGGCTCCGCCCCCTCGCCTAATCCTGGCTCTGGTTTTGTTTGAAGGATTAAGGTCAGCTTCTGCTGGATTTTCATATTTCGTGCCGCTTTGCACGAGGCCTTTGCCCGATAACATCATGGTCTTCTGTCGAAAACAGGTTTTCGTCCTTTAAGTTCCATCGACG
>JAWDGP010000623.1:232500-235000 GCA_033675545.1 Elysia crispata | reverse complement strand
AATTGTTTCGGTTTTTTTTTTTTTTTTTTTCTTTTCTTTTTGATCGGTTCAATATTTCACGGGCAGAAAGGGGGCGATATTTCTGAAGTAGCTCAATATGTTTGGAGATAGAAAATAGAATGTTTCTTTTTCTTACTATTCGTATATCTATCTGTCTGCCTGGATGTATCTTTCTCTCTTTTTCACTCTCTCTCTCTCTCTCTCTCTCTCTCTCTCTCTCTCTCTCTCTCTCTCTCTCTCTCTGTGCCTTTCTCACACACACACACACACACTTTTATCGCTCACCCCTTCATTTTATTTCCTTTTCTAATTACATCATAAAAATAGATGTGAATAAGCACCGTGCATTATCATCGTTGCTTTGTGTACTAGCAACATGATAAGATCTCAAAGCAGGTGCTTATTATATTAGACAATATTATTTGCTGCGAAGGAAAGCCGATCGCTCTGTTAATATCATTCACACATCCCTTCCTATTGATTGATACCGGTGATTTCTTAACAAAGAGAGTGGATGCCCATTAGAATACTTTAAAATAATCCCCGTAAATCAAGCTTAAGTTGGACAGATGCGACCCCACACCGTCAATGTTGAGTTACGGGCCTCTTCTTTTTCATTCCGCCCAGCCTGATGGAGGCGAAAGATTGATAATATTTAATTTTTTGTGGACGGCTATGTGAAAAAAAAATTGAATAAAGAAAAGAAGAAAAGCTGTTCAATAGAACTGTAAGTGTAATTCAAATTGATGAAAAGCTAGTCTCGAGAAGCATGCAACGTCATGCTATTAAGTATTATTTTACAGCGTCAATCTTTCCTGTTTTTTTCCTCTATCGTACGAAGTTTCTTAATCACGCACTCATGTAGCACCTAAGCACATCTTGAGTTAAGATTAGCAGAAGTGCGGCTCAGTGGCATATAATGGATTAAGATTAATGCGAGAAGTTTCTTGAGAAAATAGGAGCAAAGTTGAGGGTTAAGACCTAAATACATGTACATAGGCTGCACGCCAAGCTTTTCGCAAATCAAAGGTAAGCAAACCGTCAAAGACCTCAAAACACAACTGGTGCTTATAAATTATGATCATTATTGATTTACACACTGACATGTCAAAAATAATCAGACTAGGATCGTCGATAGTGTGGGCACTATAATTAATGTTCTTCCGTGCTTTTGTACTTATGATCTGTGTAAGTGCATTTCTTGTATGTGTAATTTCTTGTAATTATCTAATGTCTTGGACCAGTAAAATACTCTCTCTCTCTCTCTCTCTCTCTCTCTCTCTCTCTCTCTCTCTCTCTCTCTCTCTCTCTCTCTCTCTCTCTCTCTCTCTCTCTCTCTCTCTCTCTCTCTCTCTCTCTCTCTCTCTCTTTCTCTCTTTCCAATTTTCTATCTCCGTTGCTCCTCCTATTTCTTCGTATATCTTAATTCTCTTTGCTATATTCTCTCTATCTACCTAGCCGATCTGTCTTCCTATTTATCCATGTCTTCTTTGTCTATGAAACTTCTTTCTCGTTCATTATCTCTTTTTTTCCTAATTGTATTCTTCTGTCTTTCCGTTCTCATCCATTTCTTTTTTTTTTTGACATCTCTGAAAGTCGATTCGCCTGAAAGTCTAGTATGATGTTCTGATTGACCAAGTAGTGATTAATAAAAAAAGGTCGAACTTTACCATACAGTGTTGCCCTTGCCAAAGACAATAAATTTTACCGTCGTCGGAAAGTTATTTTACATTTGCAGGGGTCCTTATAGGTAGATGGGTAGGAAATTTACCATCCGTGATAACTTATGTCAAAAGTGGTAGCTTACGATCATACATAAAGATGGTGATGCAAAAAAAAAAAAAAAAAAAGGCGAAAGAAAAGTAGGCTAAAGACGATTTAAAGCAAGAGAATTTTTTTAGCTTCTCTAATCGACAGAAGAAAGTAGATAAGAGTGAAATACAATATTTTTCTTTTATTTACCAGTTGTTATGAGGATATGACATTCATTTTGTTCATATTATGGATCTTGTAATAGTGCGAAACCTTCACTCTCATTTGTTTCGTAGAAGATAATATTAATCTGTAACTTTTTGCTTAACGTCTAGCCATCCATAACACACACACACCAATATACATGTGAACAGAATACTAGAAATTCATATCCTCTGTTGCTTTAAGTGCGAAACGAGTAACCCATGAGAAAAAAGAAAAAGGAAATCGGATTAAACTAATAATTAAAGACATCCTTACCTGTGTTTAGAGAAAATAATCAACACGAAAAAGAGAAGAAGCTCTGTACAATTATACATGTAGTACCACTCAATAACTTTTATCACAGACAAATCTTACATGGCTTTTGGTTTAGCACAACTGACCAGTAGCGTGTCATGAATCGGTATAAACGTGTGATCAGATCGGGACACATGTCACTGTCGCCACCCGTAGCATGTCATTTTGGCAGATCCAGAAGGGAAGTGCAGAGATTTTAATAATATTACTTAGAGATCTACAGAGTATT
>JAWDGP010000623.1:172500-227500 GCA_033675545.1 Elysia crispata | reverse complement strand
TTAATCTTTAAAGATTTTGATGGGAACAGACTGTGTAACACTTATCACTTATAAAACATACAAGTAGCTTGTTCAACACTACAGGCATTAAAAAATTCTCAGTCTTTCATATTACAACAGCCTGACAATGCTGCCTCAACCTCCAATCTTTACAAAAGAACAAGTAACCGTCTGTAGTATCATGATTTAAAAACTTTTTTTCAGCTGTCTAACAATGATTTGGAAAAAAAAAAATGTTTCCATGTTAATGTCTTTGAAGTTTTATCAAGAGGAAACTTGTTTCATTTCTGTAAGAAGAATGCACTGATATGTTATTTTAGACTAACCCAGCATCCACCTATGCTGCACTCATTTCATCCTTTAATTAAACTAAAATATTTTCAAATAAATAAAAACATTTACAGCAAATACATATCACTGTTTGGGCCCGTTGAACATCGGTGGGGCAGAGTGGAAATATATACAACCAGACTGCCACAACTGTGAAAAGAAAAAAAGATGGGAATAAATTATGATACAGATATAATTCATTAAATTCAAAGATTTTAGGAGCAATAGGAAAAAAATTTAGAGATAAAACATGAGACGATGTAGACCTTAATACATACTGGTACTTTTTTAGTGGCTGACCCAAAGCTATAAAGTATGCAAAAACTCATAGGAGATGCGATATGTTTGAATATACGATACAGTTTCTACAGAAATGCGAAGGAAAAGAAAAGGAATCCTTCTATTGATAAATTGGAGCAGGCATTTTTTTTTTAATTAGTGTTTCATTTACAAATTTCTTGACAGAGGTTTTTCAAGTCATACAATGGCTATAATCCTTAGTTCCAGGTAACAGATTTTTCTTCCATGTGGGACACAGTGACTATTAGCTACCATATAGAGTTATAAGACACATTCTCTTCCAATTGCAAAATGTTTAGTTTTATACATTTTTTTTAACCTTGACTTTGAAGAAATTTTTGCTTACCCAGGTATAAGTGACAGCAAACAAAACAGCAGCAGCAGCTAACTGCTTATTCCATTTGGCATTCTGGGCTGCATGATACTCCTTCCAGGATCCCTGGGGCACAGGCATGCAGTTCATGTGGCTTTTATTCTCTTCGCAGATCTGGCGCATGGGTTTCCAATGGGCAGGCACAACATGGCCAAGGCGAGTTGCCTGTTGCACACCTGAAATAAACACAATTTAAAAGTATTGTGTTGCAGAGTGTAAAGAAACAGTTTGATTTTTGTAGCATATTTTTGTTTCTTACTCAGTTTTCCAGACACATACAGTGATTTTCCTCTATGAAGAGCAACTCAAATCATCTCTCTCTCTCTCTCTCTCTCTCTCTCTCTCTCTCTCTCTCTCTCTCTCTCTCTCTCTCTCTCTCTGTCTCTCTGTCTCTCTGTCTCTGTCTCTCTCTCTCTCTCTGTCTCTCTGTCTCTCTCTCTCTCTCTCTCTCTCTCTCTCTCTCTCTCTCTCTCTCTCTCTCTCTCTCTCTCTCTCTCTCTCTCTCTCTCTCTCTCTCTCTCTCTCTCTCTCTCTCTCTCTCTCTCTCTCTCTCTCTCTCTCTCTCTCTCTCTCTCTCTCTCTCTCTCTCTCTCTCTCTCTCTCTCTCTCTCTCTCTCTCTCTCTCTCTCTCTCTCTCTCTCTCTCTCTCTCTCTCTCTCTCTCTCTCTCTCTCTCTCTCTCTCTCTCTCTCTCTCTCTCTCTCTCTCTCTCTCTCTCTCTCTCTCTCTCTCTCTCTCTCTCTCTCTCTCTCTCTCTCTCTCTCTCTCTCTCTCTCTCTCTCTCTCTCTCTCTCTCTCTCTCTCTCTCTCTCTCTCTCTCTCTCTCTCTCTCTCTCTCTCTCTCTCTCTCTCTCTCTCTCTCTCTCTCTCTCTCTCTCTCTCTCTCTCTCTCTCTCTCTCTCTCTCTCTCTCTCTCTCTCTCTCTCTCTCTCTCTCTCTCTCTCTCTCTCTCTCTCTCTCTCTCTCTCTCTCTCTCTCTCTCTCTCTCTCTCTCTCTCTCTCTCTCTCTCTCTCTCTCTCTCTCTCTCTCTCTCTCTCTCTCTCTCTCTCTCTCTCTCTCTCTCTCTCTCTCTCTCTCTCTCTCTCTCTCTCTCTCTCTCTCTCTCTCTCTCTCTCTCTCTCTCTCTCTCTCTCTCTCTCTCTCTCTCTCTCTCTCTCTCTCTCTCTCTCTCTCTCTCTCTCTCTCTCTCTCTCTCTCTCTCTCTCTCTCTCTCTCTCTCTCTCTCTCTCTCTCTCTCTCTCTCTCTCTCTCTCTCTCTCTCTCTCTCTCTCTCTCTCTCTCTCTCTGTGTGTGTGTGTGTGTGTGTGTGTGTGCAAAATAACTCATTGGGACACTGATATTTTTGTATTACAATAAATTCTGTGATGTTTCTTTTTTTTGAAGTGATTGCTGATTTGTACTTAAATTTCTTTTTTTTTCTTGTTGTGAAAGTGTTTTAAAGATTTGACATGCAATCTGGATGGATGTAATAGTTAAATACAGTAAAAAAAAACTTTTTTTTCTAATTTTTGAAATTCATTGTCAAATATGATTCTCTGTTCAAATCTGCTCCAGATTCTGTGTGACAACTTAGTGCACTGTGAACCTAGTTTTAATCACAGCCAAAAAGTGAACTTCTTTCTGAAGATACCGGTAGATTGTACCGATTTAAATAATTTAGTGGAAATTAATAATGTATAGTTATACTGATACTAACTGCAACACCTAATGGTTGCTTTTTTCATTGTTTCAAATTTAATTTTATAAATGATGCTTTAACGGAAAGTTATTCTTCTAAATATGCATTATTACATGTATTAGTCAACATCTTTTTCCTTGCATTGAATTTCTTGTAAAATATGATTTTTTTTTTTCTAAAGAAAGTGTTTTAAAAAATTTGACTTAAAATCTGGATGGATGTTGTTTTTAAATGCAGTCTTTTTTTCTTTTTTTTTTTAAAGTTCATTGTCAAATAAGATTCACTGTTCTTCAAGACTTGTTTTACTGATACATGACAATTGACTGCACTATTGCCGTGTTTCCTTTTCATACTTGCTGTGTTTTATTGATTAAATTATAGTCATTCTTGTATAATGGTGCTTTTTTCTTTGTGTGTACACATGACACATGGTGATAGTTAACACTTATTTGTGTAAAAATATTAACATGAGTGACAAAAAGTGATGGCAAATTTAGTGGCAATTTTTGCAATTTTCAGTGGCAAATTTTTAGGTTGAAAAAGGCAAAAAATGCAGATGATAGTACAATATGAATCTTTTCACTTAACCTCTTCAAGACCTACGTGGCATAGTACACATGGCATAAATTGTTCCATAGCATGTGGAAGGTGCTAAGATGCTGCTATACCAGATTCACTACTTCCTTTGAAGATCAAAAAGACCAGTGTTTTATTTGCCCGTATACAAAAACCTTGCCCCAGACCAAAAGGAATAACAATTAATAGGTTTGAATTTTGACAGCATTGTTTTTTTCCACACAAATCTTGTGCTTCAAAAGAAAACCAAGTACCTGATGATTAATCTAGTACATCTAGACCTAATAATAAAATAACAGCTTAAGTAATAACACCTAATAATAATACAGACAAATCCTGTGTATTTTTGTCAAGTCAATGTTTGCTTGGCACACCCCAGTCTTAGTCTTACAGTTTACTGGTACAGGATTATTTACATTGCAGCCATTGTGGATTCTACTGCAGGTGCATTCATTCATTAGGCACATATCTAATATATCCACTGGACTTCATTATGTAATGTAGAACAAGATATTGCCTGAGGGAAAAATCTGGTTATGGATTTAAAACACTTATGTGAATCCAATAATAAAATATTGCATAAGTAAAAAGTAAACCATGATGACTGCCATGTAGACAATCTTGTACCAATAAACTGTAAGAATGCTGCTTGCTATGGGTCTACTAACTTTTGCAAGGGGAGAGTGTACATGTATAATATTTTACTTTTTAGCGTAAACATAGTAAATTTATAAACTAAATTTTTACTCAGGACTTCATAAAGTACAGTGGAATCCGTTTACATCGATATGCACTCAGGAAGAAAAAAAAATTATATCTGTAAATAAATATACAAAGATACAGAGAAAAATACCAACAACATTGACAAACAGGAAAAAACTAAATGAAAGAAGAAAAAGAGGGAGGTCAATCTGTGGGTTAAAGGACAAATGGAGGTTTGTGATATTATAGCTAATTTGTTATCTTCCAACCCTACCTGTTTTTTCTTCATTAGATTTTTTTTACTGTGTTTTTTATGAGAATGGCCACATGTGGTTTCAAAGAGATGGCAGCTTATTCTTGTTTACTTTGCCTTTTGAAAGAAGTGTCTTATTGATGAATGTCTTTCTGCCTTGCAAGCTAACTTGTGAATCTCTTCATCTAGAAATGCCAAAAGTTTTTCCCCATGCTCATGCTATTGGGCATATCACTGCATATCTCCAGAGCAGCTTTGGTCTTGCTTATGGAAACTGGTTTTTGCCTCTGGATTTATCATAGAAAAAAATTTGTACTCTTCAGATTCAGTCTCCTCCTCTGCATTACCAGTAGTTGCAGTGTTCACAATCTCAGTTATGAACATCTCAGCTGTGGTTTTGACTTCCTGGTCAACAGAGAGATAATTTTCTGGTGATGTCCCAACTGCTGTTTCCTCCTTCAGCATTTCTAGGATGTTCCCAAGTTCTTACCCATCATCATATGGTTGAGTGCTGGCTTCATTGGCATGCTCTTGGTTAGGTACATTGTGGAAACCTGCACGGGGAAAGCAGTTAGCCATTGTGTCTCTGCTAATGCCATCCCAAGCCTACCGTTTGTCATATAGAGCATCAAGCACCAAGACATGAAAAGCAGCTGCTGCATTGATAAGCTTGTCGATGTAGCTCAAGAACCTCTTGAAAACCCTCCCTATAATGCTGTTTGAAAAAGTGTTTTTTATTCCTTGATCACAGGGCTGGATGTGGCTAGTGCTACAAGTCCTTCTATCTCTGCTGGACAATTGTTAAAAATAATCACGATGAAGCGATCTTTCGGCAAAGGCATACAATCAAGAATTCTCATTAAGGCTAATAAAATGTCATAAGTCATACAGACCTTCTTGTTAGCAAGGTACTCTGGCAGAAGTGTCTTAGCATTATTAAAACACAGTTTTGCATTCTTTCCAATCACCAAGATTGGCAGCTTCTAAAACCCATCCATATTGGCTGCTAACATCACTGTCTACATGTCTTTTGTTTGCTTGCTGCCAGTGCGGGTTTTGTAGGGCAAACAGCAAAGGCTAATCTACATTGAAGAGTTCCAGGTAGAATGTGGGCTTGCCAATGAGAGACAAATATCCAGATCACTACTGTTGCTTCTATACACACTGCCCTGTAGACAATTCTGGTCAATATCTAAACTATAAATTGTCAAGCCACCCTGACAAAGTCTTGAGTTGAAGAAATTGTCTCCAAGTTTCCATACAATAATCTCTGCTTGAGCTTGCACTATTAGTCCAGATAATGGTGTGTTGATGCTCCTGGCCTGTTTAAACCAAGCATACAGTGCCTTGTCAATGTTAACACAGCCACATTGTCATTGTCTCTTCATCTTAGGCTGATGATTGCTTGAAGACAAGCATTCAACCTTCTGTATTTTTCACAACTGCAGACAGTGACCTGAGTGAGTTGTAAGGAATGCCATACTTCTTCATTTCCTTCACAAGTTTGATCTTCATCTTAATGCTGAGGTTTGGCCATGAATAATTCTGACAATTGCAGGTCTAGATTTAACACTGTAAGGCAGACTGATCAAAAATGTAGTTGTTTCTATGTGTTTAGAGAAAGAATGAAGAAAGTCTATGAGTCATTACTACAGTACATCTCGGATTCAACGAACTAGTTCGATTATTTTCAAAAGTCCGTTGGAGCCATGACAAGTCAATGAACTAGGGAAGTAACCAACTAAAGTGAAATTACCACATAATTGTCTTCCTTGTTTATATTAACTAACCAGCCACTCTTTGCCCTTCCCATCATTGCCCAAGTTACTGCTGCTTTGGTTCTTTGATCCTGTATCATGATCTCCCGATGCATTTGCTGCCATTCCCTGCCCCCTTCCCCCTCTTTTTTTATTATCTTCTCCCTGGATGTCAATACTTTGCTCTCCCCTACCCCTACCCTGGGTGCCCAACACCTTTACACTTCAAGCACTTTTTAACAGCAGGCAGGGGACCTTTTGATTGAATTTCAACCACCTAGTTTCTAAGTAGAAAAGCATTCTATAGTAGATTTGCCAGTACTTGTAGTTCGTTTGATGCAAGGTATTTTAAGAGAGTCAAAGAAGGAAAAAAAACTGGGATTTTATTCGTTGGATGCAAGGTGTTCTTTGAAAACGAGTTCATTGGATTCGGGATGTTCTGTACCAGTAACAGTGTTGGTGATAGCCTATGCATGGGCAGAGTCACAAAACAAAGAAGAGTATGTTGTAATTCCACAATGCATACTCTTAATGATGATGGAGAAGAAGGGATATAAGTGCTAAGGTCAGGGTAAAAATCTTGTGCCAATCACTGAACAAGTGTTTAGTGTTAGGCCCTTAAACTTTTCTTTCTCTTTCTTTCTCACTGATTCAGTTAAGAAATCCTAATTATTCTAATACATGTAGTACAGAAGCAGACCTGCCACTCTCCAATAAAGAAAATCTGAATCTGCCCAAAAAAATCTGAATGACTCGCTTCATTTTTGCCCTCTACAGCATCCATTACAAAACACATATAATGCGGTCTTTGGTGAATGTTCATTCATTGTAATATTTTATTTTATAAATAATCTAAAGAGCGCAACCCACTATATTGTTCAATCACTTCATTGAGAAACAGGTCATACTAAGTACAAAAGTTACGCTGTGACGTTGAGACTAGTTAAGCATTATGTAGCATGTAACTTAGATCTAGATCTAGATAATAAATTAGATAAAATGATTAAAATCATAGATCTTGTGAAGATTGTAAAGTTTGCATCCGGAAAAGACTTCTTAAGCCTATTATCAGATCCAGATTTTGCTTTTCACAGACCTAGAATTACTGTGTCTCGTGTCATTTCATCTTGATTTACTTTAGTTCTATTTAGGATTTCTAAATCGATCTTGATAACTAACAAAATATAGAAGAAAAAAAGTGCTGCCCTGTAGTAGAAATTACTCTTAGAAGATAAAAAAAAGAATAATCTTTCGTTGGAAATAACAGCGAAGTCTGGATGTGAAGATAGAGAGAAGGTAGCGCAGACGAATAAAAGAATAAACCTCGGCAGAATCAATATTTGGGAAGGTTACAACTAAAATATTAATATCAATTTCAATGCCGCATTTGATAATATATTATAAAAAAAAACAATAACGATATTATAACTATATCGTCCGTATTTATTCTTTTGCGCTGGCTGTCTGTTGATCTTGTAGGTCTAATTTAAAAAAAAAAAAAATTAAAATGTTTTTAATTGGGGAGGTGAAAACTCAATTTGGAAAAAAATCGGAATATTTCGTAAATATTCGTTCGGAAACGGACGAAATTTGCCTAAAAAATCGGAATGATTCCGATTAAATCGGGATGAATGGCAGGTCTGCAGTAGTAGTAGCATAATTGTCAGACCTGCCATTTTCCAGGAAAAGAAAATCTGAATGATTCTGTCAAAAAAAATCCTAATGATGGAAAGGAACTTAGGAGACCTTAAACCCTCTATGATCGAGGATAACTTTGCTTAACACAATATATTTGGGGGAAGTGATTACAGGAAGACTCTTTTTCCACTCAATTTTTGGAAAGAGTTCCTTTTAGATATGAAATAAATTAATTTTTCTTCTTTGTGTAACCCCAAGCAAAAACCAAGCCCAATCTTTTTTCTATGGTCCCGATCAAACAAAGCCGTCTTTGGTGTGTAAATTAGTCCGTACCTAAAAGGAACTCTTTCCCAATTTTTTAGGCTAGATCTAGAACCTAGATTCTAGATCTAGATTTAGATTCCTTTCATAAGACTTTAAGTTGAACTTACATTGTGCTTCTTTGAGAAGTTTATAATGTTCCCTGAGCCTCGTGAGGAATTTAGGGATGAGACATTGTGGATGAGGGATTTATAACTAAATTGGAGACACGCACATTGAGGGTGAGGGTACACTAAATAAAGTTATAAACAGCTAGAGTCTATACATATCGAAATGCAGCGACGAAAAAAAGAACAAAAAAACAAAAAGCATTCTACGTCACAGATTTGCCTGTTGAATAGGAAAGCAGAGATTTAATACAAAAAAATCAATGGATTTTAATAGATATAGATCTATAAAAATCACTAATAATACCATTGCTTTTATTTAAATTTTAACGATCGCGTCATTACTGCCTCAAGGATCATTGTTGGCTAGGTAATACAGTAGTGTTTTCGCTCACGGCTGTTAAAGAGCGGCATTTTAGTTTGCCTGCCGCACCCGTGAAGCAGCTTGTAACCCGATCGGGTCATGGGGTCAACCACCACTGCAGAAAGGGGATTCCCCTTTCCTCGCAGCTTTAGATTTTAGATCTAATTTTCACACCAAAACAATGGAGAATTTAAGCTTATGCATGAAAGGAAGAACTAAAAAAATCATATAATTTGTTACATCTATATTTCAGCGATACCAGGATATATTTTTCCCCTTCTTTTCATGTAATTGATGGAGTTATTGAGCGCTTGAATAAGTACATGAATCTGGAATAATCATAAGTTGGTGACGTTTTTTACGGGACATTTATGAAAAATTGAAACAATTTTTGGGGATGAAATTTTTACAGCATTTCATATATATGTTGAACTTAACACCCACCAAAGGGCATTCGTGAAGAGTTCTCCGTTTCTAAGTTATGCGGGTTTGAGTTGTGATAGTCCACCTCTTATAGCGCTGGTACGGCGTTTTGATATAAAATAATAAATCTTAACAACGATAGAACATCGTAGTTCAAGCTGTGGAGCGTCAATATATATGAGGGAGGCCTGGTGATAACTTTTAACAAAATTAAAAACACGCACTAAGAAGAAAATGAAACTTGTGTAGGGTTGCACGTTGTCTTCCTTTACAGGTAAGTCATACGTTTACTTTGCCTTAATCGGCAGGGCCTGTGCTAAGAGTAAGAGCTCTCTCTCTCTCTCTCTCTCTCTCTCTCTCTCTATATATATATATATATATATATATATATATATATATATATATATATATATATATCCTCTCTCTCTCTCTCTCTCTCTCTCTCTCTCTCTCTCTGTATCTGTCGCTCTGTCTGTTTGTAATATTTTCAAGCTTTTATTATAACTTTCTTCAAACCTCTGACGCCTAAGTGCTTTGAGTTTATTTACGTCAGAATATTAAAAGCATATTGTAAAAATAATTTTTTTTGTTACTGGAATGATTGTGAACACCAAAAGTTAGTAACGAGCCCTTGATTAAGTCCGCACAGAAAAAACTTTTGATTGTTTCCTCTATCTGTTATTTAGCGATATACCACAACAAGATCTGCAAACTTCATGGAGCTTTTGGTTGCGTTCAGATTCTAAGTGCTGCTCCATATTTAACAGTGTTGGTTTGAGGGTTCTAAGGTAGATCTATAGTGCAGAGTGTTATTTGCGGGTAGTTCGTGCAGACCCGAGCGTGTGGAATTATTTTAAAAAATCATATAAAATCAATGAAAAACTCTTCGCACTTCAAACTTTCACAAGTTCTTTATATTAATCTTTCAAATATCGGGAAACAATTTTTAAGCGATAAAATTGTTTCACTTTTGAAATATTCCTATCAAACTGAGGTGTTATGAAAATCAAGACTTTTTTCTGTTCTTTTACTAGAAGTATGAAGATTCACCTGCACCATCTAAACACTTTATAACTGAGAGATAAAAAATATAGCGTTGTATTCAGGACAATTTCAGCTTTAAAATGATTATATGTTTGATATACTTGGTGTTAATGAGGCCATATTTATAACAATGCAAAAACAAGTAAAAATTCCCAATATTGGATTTAACAGCAGTGCACCGTCACGCACGGGCACACACGGTTGTAGCCTGCCTGACAGGTGATTGATCACCGATCCGCCCGCTAACTGCGGGCGTCTGAGGTAGGGCCTGGAAGCAAACTAAGTTGCCGCTTTTTGGTCTGTTTTAACAGCCGTGCGCTACTAGTTCTATGCTGACAGTGCAGCCATGGTAGATACACACTTAACTTGCCAATTTTCACCGAAAATTAAAATGGAGGCATTGATCTAATAAAATTATTATCTTAGAAAAATCAAAAGGCAACTTCTTCAGTAGAGGCATATCCGTACAAAATATTGAACTTGTTTTCGCTATTTTTAATGAGCAGTAACAATTTGGGAAATTGGACATCTGTAGCGTGATTTGTTTGCATCCAACGGGGACCGTAACACTGCGGTATTACCGGTGACGAGATCTAGATCTCGATCTAATTCTCGTGTTTTTTATGTTATGTATAATTAGGTGATGATTTAAGACTTACGTGGTGCGACCCTCAAAAGATGAGCTGTTTTTGTAAACATCCTTGAAGGAAATGAAATGGAAGAGAAAAGGCTTCCGTTAGAGATTTGCCCAATCGCAATTTAACTGTCGACTGTCGAGTGTCGACCTCCAAAGAACCGAAAGTCGAGTAATCGGAAGTTACAACTGATTAGATGTAAAATTCAATAACGGTTTAGACAAGGATGGAGAACAAAACTTCTTTGATGGTGGATTTAAAATTTTCTTTGACTGAGACAAATCGAAAAACATTTAGAGTGAATACATTTTAAAACATGTATTGTTTTTGGGATTAGTAAGACCATTTTAAGTTTCAAAAGACGTTATCAGAACAGATCTTACCTATACATATCTGGATCTGAGGATCTTTATTCAAAATATAGATCCACATACAGATTTTACGACCAACGAAACCTTCGGATTTTGGGAGGTATTTGTTCTAAACTAAAGAGAGGGTAGATCAGGATCTAAATCTAGATAAATCCTTTTACTCTAGATCCAGATAAATCTTCTTCAGATTCGACATTAGATATATCCAAATCTTGACTATAACGTGTGGGTCCATGGCATGGGTGGTTCCTAAAAGATTTGGATCTAGATTTAGTAAAGATCTATAGACTCTTGCCCTCTTATTCTAATCTTAGAAATCAGATCTTATTTTTTTTTTATCTAGATCTAGATATATATATGATCTAGATATATATATATATATATATATATATATATATATCGATTTTAAGCTGATTCGTGGCAGATTTTTCAGCTTGTGGACATAATTCCATTTTTACTTGAGCCTTCTTATCTGGCAGAAAGTTGTGCAGTATTTCTTTTTAATATTGTGGATGACATTGTCAAATGGTTGTTAAGGCTAACTTTCAGAACTTATTTAAAAAAAATTGATATGGAACTTGTGTCTATCATGGTTCCTTATAAGCTCAGATATTGGGCAATCTTACCATCTTTCTATTATTAGTTTGCATTTCATTTTAAACTTATCATAATTAGACCTTTTAATATCTGTGTTCCATGATTGTGATATTATGAGATGTGGTCTCCAATCTTAAACCTAGTCTTAAGGTGCAAGATAGGAACTTTTAATTTTGTCCCTTAATGTCTCTACTTCACCTATTTTTTTCCTAAGAGATAAAATCCATGAAATATGGATCGCTTTTCTTGGTGTGATGGCAGCCTATTTCCAGATGAACATTTAGTAGAGCAGCAAGGAGGTGTTGCTGTGTATGATGGACATGATAAGGTTGGTGCTCATATTAGTAGAAGTAACTACCATGTTGATTCACAAAAATGTTACAGGTCTTTTATCTTTTAAACCCTAAAGATTGGTTCAGGTAAAGGGCTAACTGATTTGTTGTGGGTGCTGAGCTAGTAACAATTGTAAGAGCATGTGCTTGACGCACTAACGAATTTAGTTGTGTGAAAATCAAACATCTAAGAGTTGATATGCTGTTTTTACACTCTAAAGTTTAAAATTATTCATTTTCTGAGACTTTACTGTGTACCCTTTGTGCTGGTGTTATTTTTTTTCTTTTTGGTTTCATTTAGGACATACAATAAGAATGAGAGTAAACTACGTACATAAAATAGTGTTTAGAAGAAAATCATTGAGGCAAATTTTATCAGTAAAGTTAATCACAAGTTCCCTTAGTTTGCTAGTAGTATATTTCAGGCTTCAAACGATGACTAAACTACACAATATGTGCTATTTTTCACTAATCAAGTTAGTAAACAAAGCTCTTGAATCAATCAGGATGGCCCTTAATGTCAATTTTATAACTCTTTTCACACATACTCAAAAATAAAAAATCTTCAAGTTCACCTATACCCCTTTTTTTTTGTTTCGAAGGGGGAATGGAGAAATTTGGTAAGCTGACTCACCAGCCAAAAAATTGCATCATTGTTCTATTGTGTTTTAGTGATAGTGCATTGAGAAACAAAGTAGAATTGCCTACAATCAATTATAAAGTTCACTTGGATTTTTTATGTCATCAATTTAAAGCTAAAAAATTTTCATACTGATACGTAGGTTCCGCCACGGCATGCTGAGAAGCTGATGTAAAGGACGCTAACACATGGCCCATGCCACTTCACACCTCAACAACAGTACATGTAATACAAAGACTCTTGGTGCTCTTACAGAGAGGCTCAACTGAGCATATGACGTCACACAATATAAATAATTCAATGCGGACCATTATGTCTTAGGCTTTTATGTTAGTTTTTTTGTTGCTCTGCACGGCTGTTAAAACAGACCAAAAAGCGGCAACTTAGTTTGCTTCCAGGCCCTACTCAGACGCCCGCAGTTAGTGGGCGGATCGGTGATCAATCACCTGTCAGGCAGGCTACAACCGTGTGTGCCCATGCATGACGGTGCACTGCTGTTAAATCCAATATTGGGATTTTTACTTGTTTTTGCATTGTTATAAATCTGGTCTCATTAACACCAAGTATATCAATTATATAATCATTTTAAAGCTGAAATTGGCCTGAATACAACGCTATATTTTTTATCTCTCAATTATAAAGTGTTTAGATGATGCAGGTGAATCTTCATACTTCTGGTAAAAGAACAGAAAAAAGTCTTGATTTTCATAATACCTCAGTTTAATAGGAATATTTCAAAAGTGAAACAATTTTATCGCTTAAAAATTGTTTCCCGATATTTAAAAGATCAATATGAAGAACTTGTGAAAGTTTCAATTGCGAAGAGTTTTTCAATGATTTTATATGATTTTTTTAAATAATTCCACACCTTCGGGTCTGCACGAACTACACGCAAATAACACTCTGCACTATAGATCTATATTAGAAACCTCAAACCAACACTTAAATATGGAGCAGCACTTAAAATCTGAACGCAACCAAAAGCTCCATGAAGTTTGCAGATCTTGTTGTGATAGATCGATAAATAGCAGGTAGAGGAAACAATCAAAAGTTTCTCTGTGCGGACTTTATCAAGGGCTCGTTACTAACTTTTGGTGTTCACAATCATTCCAGTAACAAAAAAAATTTTTTACAAAATGCTTTTAATATTGTGACGTAAATAAACTCAAAGCACTAAGCGTCAGAGGTTTGAAGAAAGTTATAATAAAAGCTTGAAAATATTACAGACAGACAGACAGACACAGACAGAGAGAGAGAGAGAGAGACAGAGAGAGACAGAGACAGAGAGAGAGAAAGAGAGAAAGAGGGAGAGAGAGAGAGAGAGAGAGAGAGAGAGCTCTTACTCATAGCATACGCTCCGCCGATTGAAGAACGTAAGGCAAAGTAAACAAATGACTTACCTGTAAAGGAAGACAATGCGCAACCCTACACAAGTTTCATTTTCTTCTTAGTGCGTGTTTTTAATTTTGTTAAAAGTTAACGCCAGGCTTCCCTCATATATATTGACGCTCTACAGCTTGAACTACGATGTTCTATCGTTGTTTAGATTTATTATTTTATATCAAAACGCCGTACCAGCGCTGTAAGAAGTGGACTATCACAACTCAAACCCGCATAACTTGGAAACGGAGAACTCTTCGCTAATGCCCTTTGGTGGGTGTTAAGTTCAACATATATATAAAATGCTGTAAAAATTTCATCCCCAAAAATTGTTTCAATTTTTCATAAATGTCCCGTAAAAAACGTCACCAACTTATGATTATTCCAGATTCATGTACTTATTAAAGCGCTCAATAACTCCATCAATTAAATGAAAAGAAGGGGAAAAAATATATCCTGGTATCGCTGAAATATAGATGTAACAAATTATATGATTTTTTTAGTTCTTCCTTTCATGCATAAGCTTAAATTCTCCATTGTTTTGGTGTGAAAATTAGATCTAAAATCTAAAGTTGCGAGGAAAGGGGAATCCCCTTTCTGCAGGGGTGGTTGACCCCATGACCCGATCGGGTTACAAGCTGCTTCACGGGTGGGGCAGGCAAACTAAAATGCCGCTCTTTAACAGCCGTGTCTGATTCCTTGCTTTAGATTAATCACTAGATGCCACGTCCCTGACTCAGTCAATAAACTAAATGCAGATGCCATGGTTTAATGTTTACTTGTTCATAACTTTGCTATCTGTAAAGCTAGGACCTTCAAATAAACTGTTAAGTTATCAGTTATTATTGCAATATCACATGAATAATAAAGGCTGCATTTCAATCACAACAGGAATATCTTTGACAGATAAGAGTCATAGATGACTCTGATAATCAGCAAATCATAGTTCATAGTTTACATTTATTAATAACGTACGTCCCCACTCGTAGCTTACGATCAGGTAACAAAGCTTTGCTGTCAGTTCCATGCAAACCATCAAGAAAAGACGGCCATAGAGCATTTGTACAGTGTGCATCAGTTGTCTGGAATGGCCTTCCCCTTTCCCCTTTCAGGGAGGCGAGTTCTATAAGTCAGTTTAAGACCCTATTGAAAACCCATTTGTTTACTGCACATGAAGACCTTAATTAGTCTGAGAAATTTGTCTTATTGTCAATGTGTTTTCTTATTTTCTTTGTACATGTAACTTATTTATTTTTTCCTCTTCTGTTTGTTTGAATTGTTAATGGACTATGTTTTAGACTATAGACTAGTGTCACTATGTTAAATGTTTGTAAATAGACTATTGTAAAGAGCTTCGAGCCTACAAGTAGGAAGAGGCGCTAGGAAATAACTTCATTATTATTATTATTATTATTATTATTATTATAATAACTCTGCTTTTTGTGAAGCTAGAAAGGTCAAATAAAGTGAAAAACTATCAGATATTATTGCAAAATCTCATCAAGCTAGTACTGAAGGTTATATTATAGACCGCCCACTATTTTTTCAATAAAAACAGAGACATAGTCCGTGGTGATAATCAGCACCTCAAACCAGTGGACAAAAAAATACACAGGCGTAGTCTACACTTTCATCACTTTGCCATCAGTAAAGTTAGAAACTTATAAAAAAAAAATTACTGCAAAATTACCTGCTTCTTTTGCAGAATCACAAATGACCAATAGATAAGATCCCATTGTAGACTGCTTAAGAATTTTTTTTTAGAGGACAAGTGCATCAAGAGGTTTTATTAGAAGTTTTTTTTTTAGTTTTAATATATTTAGCTTCTACAGTCAGAGTCAAGTTGAATCTTTAAATGGACTGCCGCTGATTTCTTTTTATGATAGCCAAAGATATTTTCTAAACGGGTGTGTAAAATCCCATTGCCTCTTCCTTAATGCAGATTTCATTCATTCTTAAACAGACCTCATAATGTATAAGAAAAGCCTCTTGCAACCATAAGATTTTGAGATGTTCGCAAACAAGCAAATTCATGATATCGAACAAAATGAGGGAAAGTCGAGAGTGAATAACAAGAAAATATGTTGCCCTGGCTTTTACCTCCAATAGTTTTAGCCACTTAAGGCATAAAAGTTGAATATTTTTTTTATCATTTTGGTCTTATTAAACAATAAGTGCAAGGTGACAGTGGGCGGACCGAGCTGATAATTGTTTTTTTTTTTTTCATGTTCAATCCTAATGTGACATATGCCATTGAACTTTAAAGGAGACACCAAAATAAAATTGCTTTATCTTTTCAGTTTGCATAAGGTGTCCAAGGGTGGTTTTAATATACGAGATCCTGAAGTCTAAAGTTGACTCACAAGCGTTTACGTCTCATGCCATTTTCCATCGCTATAGAGACACTGAGAGTCTAGCTCTTCCATTGCTTCTCAAGGCTTCTTCTCTTTATATGGCCTAAGCTTTTTAAGAAAGCTTAAAAGTACAAAAGTCAAGTGGCTCTTAACCACTCTCAGAGGTCAAATGGTTATTGCCTCTGATATCCATTGCAATAGCTTAAGAGACAATAAATTTGACTGCCTTCCTTGGTTCTCTGGGGCTTATCCTTATGTCTCATATACATATATTATTTAAAAAAGATAAACAATAATTTTTTATGTTATGAGTGTCTAGATTTAGAATCAAGCGTCTGAATGTTTCCTGTTGAAATAAAAATAATTATTTGTAGGTCTAGCCTGGTTTTTTTTTTTTTTTTTTTTTTTGAATCAATGGCTGCTGCACCTAGTACATTGTGTCATTCTGAAATCTAGATACTAAGGTACTTTTCTACTAGCTAAAAGCAGGCCTCATATTAAAAAAGGCAAGTGTTCGGTATGTATCTATTAATATATATCATATATAACAGCGTTTTATCACTGGCAGTATTTCTTTAAACATACAATATGTGGGTTTGTTTTTTGTTTTTTTCAGACCCCATTCATTAGTGGCTTCTTAATGCTGACAACTCACAGATTGCTCTGGAGGGATCAGAAAAATAGGGTGAGAATTGATTCACCGTTGCATTTTTTTTAAATCTTTTTTGAGGGGAAGGTGGAGTAGTTAGATTTTGTTTGTTTGGGTGGGGTTTTTTTTTTTTCCAAAACAGATAACTCTCTCCCTATATATCAGGGTTTTAAAAAAAATTCCAGTCTGCTATATAAATCTAGGGGTTCTTGAAGCAGAATATAATATTACATGAAGGGAAATGAAAAATCTCTATTGATTCTGCAAGGGAAAATGCTAGAATTTACATAAGATCTTAAATAACGTAACATATAATACTTACCACAGTCACTTCTGTTGTAGAAAGGCAAAACTATGAAAAAGCTGCATTATAAAATGATCTGGTATAAATTTAAAAAACTGCATAAAAATGGAAGAATGAATGTCACTTTGATAACTGTTGATAAAAGGAAAAATGCTTGTTCCTAAGTAATGTCAATATTTATTATTCTTTTATTTTACACACAGGTATGGATTCTTATATTTATTGCATTTACTTGTAGGTCTATAACAAGGGAAGCTTCATACTTTATCATACACACATTGCTTTCCTTTGTAGGTGCTGAAGGAGTGGGAATTTTAATATCATGAATGTACATAAATTTAGAAAAAAAGAGACAGAGATTGATTAGTTTTTGTCTTTTTGTTTTTTAATTCTTGCTCTCTGATACAGTTGTAAATGTGATTTTTTTTAAATCAGAAATACCTGAGATATGTTAGATATTATTAACATTGATGTATTTCTTTAATGACAGAATTGTGTTATCAGTCTCCCCTTGTCTGTCATTTGTGGATTGGATGAACAGCCGTCAGGTTTCACAAAAAGGTTAGATTATATATATATATGACTGCATAGCATCATGCCATCTATAGTTAAGTACTTGTTTTATACCTTTGTGAACTGAGAAAATGTAAGAGACCTTTCTCACCTAGGATTTGAATTATATCAGAAGTCCTGATATGAGAGCCCAGTGCCTTCCACTAGATAACAACATTATAATGCTGTAAATGTAGAAAATACTTTAAACTATAAGATTTATTAAATTGAGGTTATTGTTAAGAAGCTCAAAATATCAATATCAAAATATCAATATTTGTAAAGATTTCACTATTCTTGTTGATTTCTTGCTTTCATTGACCAGTCTTTTAAATCTGCTTTCACTCCTGCTCTAACTCTAAAAGTGCGAAGATTGTAGTGCACTTACAGCCTCCTACTCCTGGCCAGCCTCCAGGACCTGTCACCCACAGTGCCCACAATTTCATCCGACTGTCCTTCAGAGAGCTCGGTCAGCAAGAGGTAGGGTTACTTTTTTCTCTAAAAGGGTGTTTGGGATTGTTTGCTATTAGTAACATACAATCGGAAGGTATGAGAGTCTTCTAATCAAGAGCCACCCGTTGAACAAATATAATTACAATGGTTATGTCCCTTGGACTGTTTGAACTTCAAATCTTATATATGAGCTTGGTATAGAATCTAGACTTCATTATTAGATAATTATATTGTATTAAAACTTATGTCGGATATTAAGACAAGCATTTTCTCAAACTTCATTGGAAACTAAAATTTGACAGAGAAAATGAATTCATAACTGACCAATCTGTATTATGAGGCTGCTGTGGCCAAAATCAAATTAATGAATATAGGTCATATATTTCTCAGATGCCTGAGAGTTGTATGAGTTTTTCATTTTCACTTATATTGGTTAAGCTTAAGAAAAGAATTCGCCATAAAAAGTCTGAATGATTACCCTTATGCTTTTTATCAAATCAGGCACCAACATATTGCAGACTAGTTTAAACTTTGATTTTTGTTTGGAAAGGTAAAAAAAAACATTTTTATGATTTTAGTTTTACCGCAGCTTGAAGGAAGAGGTAAAGAAAAAGAGATGGGAGTCTCAGACACATCAGTCAGGTTCAAGTTCAGCCTCTGGATCAAGTTCGTCAAATTCACAGGGTCTTGTAAGCATATTGAGTCATAGTCATTCTCCTCCTCTCTTTTTTCCAATTGTCTTTCATCTTTGAATGCCTCCCCTTCACCTTAAGTTGTGTGAATGGAAGCTGTTTATATTCCTGCTCCCTCTTTACAATTTAGCTTAGTGTGCTTAGCATGGGGTAGCCACTGATTATTTTTTAACAGAATGGCAATGATTTTGTGCAATGTCATTGCAGTTTTTTGGAGTCCGAGGGCCTATAGGGCTCCAGTCAAGCTAAGAATATGGCTGATTTGATGCAATCTGACCTCAACACCAGATAATCCAGGCCAGCAATCAAACTCTTTGCATCTGTATTGTCAATCCAATTCTTTAGTGCCCAATCAATCTGGTACTCTGGGAGTAGATTTAAAATCCCATCATCTTTGGGTATTGTTTCATGACGGCTTTCTATGCATGATGGGTGTTAAATTCATAAGTCAAGTCTAATGCAATCAATCAGGGATAGTTTATTCCTGTTGCCACATCCTATTCTATAAAAACAAGCTTAACAAGTCAAGCAAACAGCACAATCGGGCACCATGACACTTTGTTAATCCCTCATTTTTCTCTCACTAGTATCTTTTTATTTATAAGTTGAATTTCAAACTAATTTAGATTCAGTAAATTGATTTTCATATCTCGTTATTCTTCCTACTCTTTTTTTTTACTTTAAATGGTATTCAGAGGGCAGCTTATTGGAAGTTAAACAATTAAGAATTACTACCCTGTTTAACTAGGTATAAGAGGTTAGAAATAGAAATAGGAATAATCAGCATCAGTCATACTTTAAATCCAAGGCTTATTTTAGCTCTTCGCACTCACTTTGGTTGTTTTTTGTATGGGTTTCTTTTTATTGTGTATTTTTGCAAACCTTTTCAAAAGTAATAATTTTTTTTATTGGACTCAGTAGCTGATGAGAATATTTATTATCCATAGACATACTGTCCACAAAGAAATTAATAAATTAATTAGATCTCTGCTGCATGCTTAAATGATTCAATTTGTTCTCTTGCTTAATTGAGACTATGCTTCTTTATCATAGATGTTTGGTTCTTGCAAATTTGCTACATATTAGATAGTGATAGTTCAAATACCAAGGCATTTGAAAAAAAATTGTTTAATTCATGGTTTATAAATACTAATTTCATGACTTAAGACACACATACATGTATTTTAGAATTAGATTTATACTGTTTTGTTTTCGTTACCTTTATTTTTTTTTGGGGGGGAGGGGGTGTTGTTTTTTTCAGGAAACTGCAACTTATTAATATAAATTTGACTTTACAAAATGAAATTGTATATTCCTGAGATCTGGCAAATTACAAATCTTCACATTAGCTTAAAAAGGTTCTATGTGCTTTCTTTGTTACTGCTGCAGCAGAGCCTTTGTGTTAGTGGTGTTCTCCGTAAACATCCCTATCTACTTAAAATTTTTTTCCTCTTGCTCTCAGCTTCCACGACAAAGACCTGGCATTGTAGGAATTGAGAGGTCTATACAAGCAAAAAATAAAGAGACCAACAAAAATATATCCCAGGCTTTCCAAGATTTAAAAAATTTGATGGAAAAGGTTTGTTGATTTATCTAATCATTTGTTGTAGTTATGCATTTCTTGCCATTTTTTTTTTCTTTTTCATCTATGCATATCATTGTAGACATATTAATTTGTTTTTGCTTATCAGTAGCACAGATAGTCAGATACTTTTTTAATGATAGATGTCGGGATTCAGTGGCGCAAAAATTGTGACAGTTAGAACTGTCCTGATTTATTGGTGTGAAATATTGAAAAGATTCAAATATCCTGTGGCTGTAGGAATAAGTATATGTTCTGAGATGTCTGCATCTCCATGTAATCACAACTGAACCATCTCATCATTTATTTGTAACTTTCCTGAAGAATTAAATAGCTTAAGGCATCATTTTGTTGAGCTTCACTGCTCACCTTATGGTGAATCACCTCATGTTTTCCAGATGGCTTGAAATTTCAAATTTTTTCAAATTTTTTTAGGGAATAATTTGACTTGTTAATGAAGAACATAGGAAATAGCAGAATTTGTTTCTGTGCTTAGATTGTTATGCATTACAGTTCATTTTTTTTATCTTTTTGTCATCATTTCCCTCAGGCAAAAGACATGGTGAATCTTAGCAAAACCATTGCAACGAAAATTAAGGAGAAACAAGGTGACATTACAGAGGATGAGGTAGATTTCAATATTGTTTATCTTTTCCTAACTGTATGTTAAAAATGTTCCCCAACACTATGTTATTGAGCATTAATTTTTTGTCTATTTTTTTCTTTTTGAAAATTTTTAATGGTCACAAAAGCGCTCTTAAATTCTTATTGTAATATTCACAATTTTATATTCATCATAGAGAAGTATAGGTTCATACCTCAAACATTTTTTGTTATTTTTTAAATCAAACAAATGCTGCAGTGCATTTCACACATATTGCTGCCTGAGTCCTGGCAATCAGATGGTATGAATTTACATTTGAGCAATACTCAGTTGTTTATACAGATTATTTTATATTTCCTACAAATTTGTCTTTTCTTAAGAATCATGCTCTTTGTGGATAACCTAAAAATTCCTATAGCAAAATAATAGCAGCTTAAAAGGGATGAAAAATATTATCCAAAGATTTTAATGTATGGGCTCTTCAACGTTTTATCAGCTCCAGTGAAATATGTAGAATAGTAAGTATTAAATTAGCACCATAACATTAATTAGATAACAAATATGTTTTGAACAATTTCATCTATTTAATCTGTGGATGGGGAAAAATTCTGAATTTGCGCTGTTGAAAATATGTATGGGTTGAATAGACCAAGTTTTGTTATAAATTGTTTTTGGGTTGTTGTTTTTTATCCATGTGGTTCATCGCTTTCTTAAAGATATTTTGCAGGTGATTGTACATATTGAACTGACCTTAAACTTACTCCTATAATGGTTGTAAATCTCAAAGGCACTGATCTAATTTTACATTGTAAAATAAATTGATTCTCTAGTGTTGCATGTAGTTTGTGACATTTTTGGATTAATTAACCTGTGTGATTTTTTAAAACCTATTGTAACAGCTTTGCCTTCCATCGTCAGACTGTAAAGTTCAAATCATACCTGCTGAGCATGGGAATCTCCAATCCAGTGACCCGTGAGACCCATGGTGAAGGAGATAAGTACTACTCTGAACTAGCACGGCAGTTGGCAAATTTGCTTACAAAGCCTATCGAGGTTTGTGGAAATATCTGAAACAATTTTTTTTTTATTTTTATGGTCTTCATTGTTTTTCACGCTTTTATTTTGATGGTGACCAGTGTCAGTAAGTCAGGAATGGGATAATTGGTTTCCTATACTTTATTATATGTTGAAATACATAATTAATTTTCAGTGTGGAAAACAGCTCTGGGAGTATTTTGCTTTGCTCCTCTGAGGTGTTTATTCTTTGTACAAAGATAGAGCTGTTTTTTCTATCCAAGATAGCCATGGGCTTTTGCAAAGAAAGTTTCTTGTTTGTTTTTTTTGTATGAACAGCAAAACTTCTTGGACTATTTATTTGCTACCAGCTGAATAGGTCTGAATCACTTTTTTTGTTGCGTTTTAGTTATTTATTTTATTTTCACTGTATCTGATTCTGTATTAATCTACAACTTGATGCTTTTAAGTGGTTTGTGTATAACACTTCTTGTTACTTTTTGAGTGAAATTGATTGGGGTTTTTTTTAGTTTTTTTTTTTTTATCAAACTCAATTGAAGAAGTGACTATGCCTTATTTTGTAGGAAAGTGGAGGTATGATGACACTGACTGATGTCTATTGCAGAGTTAATCGAGCCAGGGGTATGGAGGTAAGATTTTCTTTCAAAGCTGTTTGATTGACTTTTGTCAATTTATTGAAAAATATTTCTCTTAAGATGTACCATAGAATAGACATTGCAAAGATCTATATACTTGGTTAACTCAAAATAATTTAGTGCAAAGAAATTGGCCTTATATTTCTCCTTTAATAAAAATGTCTCTGTCTGTGATCACAATTATTTTTCATTCCATATTATAATGTAGTATCATAAGGAAATCTAAGGTCTTATTTTGAGTTTAATAAATGAGCAACTTGTTTACCTGGTTAGTTTCTATCCCTTATTACCTCAGCTCTATTTGCACAAGTGCAGAGGGAAAAAAATCAACAGAAATGAATATTGTTAACTGCTTTACTATGAATTTTCATCGTATGAATATGAAATTGATTGAATGTATCTCTTATGAGATGGAACTGGAAATTGGTGCATTACAAAATATTTGTGAAAAAATTATGTTATGATTATTTTCTGCAGCTTCTCTCCCCTGAAGACTTGCTTCATGCTTGTGAGCTCATGGAATTTTTGGGGTTACCTGTCAGGTGAGATTTTCTGTTCTGGTTTCATATCAAGTTAATATATATATATATATATATATATATATATATATATATATATATATATATATATATTAATATATATATTTTTTTTTAAGATTTTAATTGAATTTTTATTGTTTTGCTTTGTTTTTGTTTTTTTTTTCCTTTCGAGTTTGGTTTGTGGGAACTTTTTTCTATTAAGATAGCTTTGTTTTTTAAATCAATAAATACAGCATTGCTGTAAAAGAGAGATGTATTGTTTGAGAGAAAATAATTTTGATTTTTTTGTGTTGATCTTTGAATGAGATTTCTTGTTGAGCTTAAAAGTCACGAAACACATGAGAAAGCATAAAAACGTTTGTGAATATATGTTTATATTTGGCGTTAGTTTTTGTTTCTACTTTTCCTTTTTATGTTTTTGTTTTTTTTAATTTTCATGTGTCTGTAGTATTCCAAAAATGAATTAAAATTAGTCTTAATATTCTTTTTAAAGTTTGCAAAAGATAGTTCAATTAGTTAGGACATATTTTTATTTAAAGTTATTTGTGCCTCTTTGGAGAAAAAAAAACAAATGAGAAAAATTTAGTTCAAATTCATCTGTTCTATTTATTTTTTTAATTCATGTCAGTACAATTTGCAAGTTTTCTTCATGCCAAAAAATTTCATACATAACTTTGTGAGAGTTATATCTTTTCCTTGCATATCTTAAAGATTGTCTTTATAAATTAATTTTCTTTTGTGCAGGTAGACAAAAGTCAAATTTTCTCAAGGCATGAATGTTTAGTTGTATTATATTGTATGTAAAATTGTGTTCCTTTGTCTCTCTAGATTGAGAATTTTTGACAGTGGAGTGGCGGTACTACAGGCTCAAAGTCAAAATGAAGAGGAAGTTGTTTCAAAAACTAGTGCAGTGGTAAGGGTGCTTGTAGTTTTTGTTGGTAGTAATATTTATGTTAATACAATATGTTGTAATTAATGTTTGAATGAATAAATAATATTTTTAACCCTTCAAGTGCCCAGGATTAAGGTGTGTGGCGTCAGGGTAATATAAGAGTGATGAAAACAGTCACCGTAAATCCATTTTCTAACATTCAAACAGCAAAATTTCACTTTGTTTTCGACGGAACTCTTTTTCTTGAAGGTCACTTTATGAAAAAGTTTGTATTTTGACACTGAAATTGGCACTTGAAGGGTTAAGATCTTAGATGGGTGCTTAATACTAATAGTTCAACACATGATCTGTTGATTTTTTTATGAAGTTTAAACTCAGCAGCCATTTTTCAGACTTTCAGAGGTATTTGACTTTATTGTAATGGTTAGATTAGAAGAGTAAAGGAGGCTTTCTGAAGAAAACTGTCTGCCTCCTCTGCCAGCTTCAGCAAAGCTCATTTAATTTATGGTTTAACTTTCTCTTGTATATTTTGGCACATTTTACTCCTATTATTTCCTTTGTGTCAAACAGATTAGACCTCCTTTTGCAAATTGTGATGTAGTTGTTTTTGTTTGTTTTGTTTTTTTGTTCAGTATCACTGATCATTAAAAGTTCACAGATTATAAAAAGACTGGCATCTTCAAGCCAAAACAAAATTCTTCAGGTCACTCAATTTTTACTGTATGAGAAAGTAACCACTCTGGGTTATCAACAGAGAGAGATCACATCTTTTTTATCCTTTTGTCCAACAACTTTGTAACTCATTATTCTAAAACTGCTTTATTTGCAAGTGGATGAAGAAAAAAAAATCATAGAATTACGATTGCACTTTTGTTACCTTTAATTTATTTTGACAGGCATTAGTGGAAATGTTATTGTGACACAAAAGTAAAAAAAAAAAAACAAGCTCAAAATAAGATGTCCATAGTGTTTCTTTTGTGTTTCTTCAGTTGTGGACCTCTTTTCGAACATTGCAATTATAAAGATTCTTTCCATGTCCCAGCTTTATGGGTTCTTTGGTTTGGTATTTGTTTTCTTTGAAATGGTAATGATATAGCTATTAAGTAACTAGACATTAAATATCTGAAACCAGTTTGAAGAACATTTGCTAGTGCTCAGTAAAATTTGGATTTGAATTTCTTGTAGGCAACTAGATAAGAGCATTTTAAATTTTCATCTTCACTTTACCTTAATATTATAGTTGATGGCACAAACAAACCATCTCTTCTCTGTATCCTTTGGGTTCTTCTTTTTTATCTCTCTCTCTCTCTCTCTCTCTCTCTCTCTCTCTCTCTCTCTCTCTCTCTCTCTCTCTCTCTCTCTCTCTCTCTCTCTCTCTCTCTCTCTCTCTCTCTCTCTCTCTCTCTCTCTCTCTCTTTTTCATTTTAAATTTTCATCTTCACTTTACCTTAATATTATAGTTGATGGCACAAACAATGCATCTCTTCTCTGTATCCTTTGGGTTCTTCTTTTTTATCTCTCTCTCTCTCTCTCTCTCTCTCTCTCTCTCTCTCTCTCTCTCTCTCTCTCTCTCTCTCTCTCTCTCTCTCTCTCTCTCTCTCTCTCTCTCTCCTTTTGAAAACTATTTGTTTATTTTTTTATGTTATATATTGTTGATTTATTTTATCTATTTCTTAATTTAATTTAAATTAATTATTTATTCATTCATTCATTATTTTTTTTATTGTCTCCCTTATTATACTTTTTTAATGTGTTTGAATATTTTACATAGTTATTTTTTTTTCCGAATTTGTTTTTTAAATGTATGCCTTATTTTAATTATTATTATTTTTTTAATTTTGTTTTCATCTGCATGTGAAACCTTTTTGTGTTGTTTCATGTTCTTGTTTGCATCTGATGAAGGCATAAATTCAAAAGCTATTGTGGTGTGTATTGTTTTGTGAATTCAAATTGAAATATTATACATTTATTGTTATCATGCCTTTGTGTGTTTTTCTTTTTTTTTCTTCTCAGGTTGAAAAACAGGGTAACTTGACTTCTGAACAGCTGGCACAATTGCTGGGTCTCTCTGTTGTCCTGGCAAAGGAGAGGTATGGGTATTTAGCTTGCGTTTTTCTAGAAACTATTAAAATTTATATGCTAAGATTCATTACCCAAATTTCTTTTTGCTCGCAAATTTTTTTTATCCGATGTACACAGAAGACATGACACTTATTCCCTCTCTGCCAGTAAATAATGTTTTGTGCAAAGGACTGAGGATTGAGCTTGTTTTTCTTTTTTGCCCGTAATGTATGTTTAAAGGCACCTGTCACCTACCAAAAATATTAGTTTATTGTCAGCAAAACTTTTTCTTTTTCAAAGTAAACAGCTGGAGTCTTACAATGTTGCAGTGGTCAAACTAGCCAACTCAGGCAAGGCCAATGGATGGGTCTCTGTAGTATTACACTTTTCTTTTGCTGTCTATTTCAGTATCATAACCTGTTTTTGTTTTAGCTAAATCATGCTTGTGAAAAGATTACTAAAATTTAAGAGCAGGACCAGCAAATTTATAAAATGATCCCTTTTAAGATTTAGATCTAGCCTAAAAATGACAAGATGTTCTGATGAACTTCAACAACACTATGACCATCCTCACTTTTTTGTGTGACGACAACAATATCATCACCATTACAACCCCCACCATCGTTATCAATCTCTCTTTCTCTCTCTCTCTCTCTCTCTCTCTCTCTCTCTCTCTCTCTCTCTCTCTCTCTCTCTCTCTCTCTCTCTCTCTCTCTCTCTCTCTCTCTCTCTCTCTCTCTCTCTCTCTCTCTCTCTCTCTGTCTCTCTCTCTCTCTCTCTCTCTCTCTCTCTCTCTCTCTCTCTCTCTCTCTCTCTCTCTCTCTCTCTCTCTCTCTCTCTCTCTCTCTCTCTCTCTCTCTCTCTCTCTCTCTCTCTCTCTCTCTCTCTCTCTCTCTCTCTCTCTCTCTCTCTCTCTCTCTCTCTCTCTCTCTTCTCTTCTTCATAGTTCTCTTTTATGGACAAATGGCTCTTTCACTCTTAAAATAAAATTTGTCTTTCACAATAAGCAGTACAAAATTTTATATTTAAAAAAAATCATAATAATTGAATTTTAATCATGCCCCTGCTTTCCTGATTACAGGTGAGTAGGGAGAAAAATTGCATTGCTGCCACAGCCAGTTAGCATCTGGATGGGGAAATGAGAATAAAGCGGGAGAAGATAATAACTCATTTAGAGCAAGCAAATCTTTGAGTCTAGTTCGTTTTTCCATCAGAGCTAAAGTCTTAGAAGTCAATGCGGAATCATTTGGTGAAAAGAAACTAAGAAACTATACAGATACAACTAAATACGGGCTGTTACGTTATAACCTGCAAAGAGAGAGAGAGAGTAGGAAATCAGGAGGAACTAAAAGGTCTACCCTCAAGGCTGTTCAGGCGCTTGACTTATTCATTGTCTCAAACAACTTAGGGGAGAATAAGTAAAAAACTTGATTAACAATCTGTACAATAGCAATATTTTCTTACCATTGGACACAAAGGACAGCACATTAAAAAATCACCAACAGCAAAGGCAGAGGCTTAATACCCCCCCACACACACATACACCTCCCTGCTCTCAGCTTATGCCTTTGTTTACATCTCAGTAAACTCCTCCCTTCCTTACTCAGCTTTACATTTACAAGAGGCTTGGCTTGACCTGGTTTTTACTAATGATGTTACAAAAATTGGCCAATCACATTACTTACATCTAACACCATCTCTAGATGCAATCCACATGATTTGAGTAACACTGGAGGCAGTCATTATATCTAGTCTTTTTCAGGTCTTTGCATTGATGATGGAGGATGGAGTTGGGATGGGGGCAAGTAAGGGGGAAGGGAACGGAATGGTTATGTGATAGAATCACCACTATCTAGTTCTTTTGTTTGCTTTTCAGTCTTTGTAACAGCCTCATGTTAAGGAAACAGGTTCCCCATGAGTCAGTAACCTCAAATACCCATCTCATAACATGGTATCGATAAGGGGTGGAAATTACAATTTGTTCTTACACCTCATGGGCTCAGGATCTCCTCCCAATAGTTGAAAGAGTCAGAAGCTGTCATCTTTTCATTCATTGATGTTTAAAAAATGTACAAAGTATGCTGAGAAATTCCGATGGGGGTATAGAAGATAATGTCTTTTTAAATAGGCTAATGTTAGTGAACACCTAATTTTATGGCAGCTGCAGCCAGGTTACCCTCACAGCAAAGCTCATATGTGGACGCTGCACAGGAGGAAGGTTAAAATTAGAAAAAAAGCCTTAAGCAAAATAAAAGTTTCTGGGCTAAATCCTGCAGGCCAGGCGATTCTAGCCAGCTTGCACCCATGTATTATTCCATTGGTGTAAGATTGCTGGCTGGGGTCGGCATGATGACAAACTGAAGTTAACCGAATCATTGTTTTGTTTTGTTATTTTTGAAGAAAAGTTTCCCATGAACAAGATGTGACAATCAGTTTCCTTTCTGCCAATAAAGCAGTCAGTAATGCTTGAAAATAAATAATGTTGTGTGCAAATAAACTTTGAGAATTGAGAATCTAGCTTTTTATTTACCTATTGGTTGATGTGACCTCTTAATTTCATGCAATAACATTTTTCTGTTTCTTTCTGGTAATAAGACGCTTGTCATGATCTGTATCCAGCGTGCAGGGATGATCCTTTCATAGAAATCTACCCTGTAGGCTGTCTAGGTTAAATATGAGTCTATTCGAAGAAAACTATCATCTTACTTTTTTAAGCAGAAAGTGTTAGGCTGCTGATCCAGAGCTTTTTTCAGAGTGAAGCTTATTGAAAGCAAATAAATTCTTTTCAGGCCGACAGGTATAAAAATTAGATCCACCTACAATACCATCACAATTTATAGTAAAATTTAAATTCTAATGAAAGGCCTAGATCTGGATATATTTATATATATATATATATATATATATATATATATATATATCCCCAAACATTAGGTTTATTTTCATCAAATATTGTTCATAACATTAAGAATCAGGTCATATTTTATTTCAAATTTGCAGCATTTTTAATTTTATTCTTATACTTTCATAGAGTTCGTCTATGCTTTTTCTGTTTTGTTTCTTTTTCCTTGCCTCGAAAGGCTCTTGACTCAATTCATATAACATTACAAATAAAGCCATTATTAAGTCATAAATTCCTGGGCTTCTGGGTAATTGTTTTAGGTCTTTTATACATGGCTTTGTTTCTTACAATTTCTTAAAGACAGCCTGGATCAAATGTGTGAAGATTGACCGAATTATATCTTAAATTTTTACTGTGTGTACACAAACCAAATGGACAGCTATGCTTTGGGTAGGATTAATACTTTATTATTGTTTTCGACCAATTTTTACAAGATGTTTCAGATCAAATAATGTGCGAGGATTTTAGGATTAAATTTTAAAAAGAAATTTAAGGGTAGAAGCTTCAAATCTAGATACATGTAATTTATATCTGAATTAAATGTTAACGGAATCTGAAGCCATTTTGAAAGATACATGAGACATCTTTGATCTCTGGAAGATAATCGAATGTCTATATTCAAGCTGTGAGTAAAAGAAGTTTGTCATGATCTTTCTTCTGTGACCACATAAAAATGCCCATAGCATTGGTTAAAGGGAAAAAAAGGGACGACAATAAAACAAAAGTCATGCAGATAATCATGTTTTACACTTGGTCTATCAACCTAATCAATGTCGATCCTTAGAAAAGCATCACTAGATGTTGGCATAATGTTTTTTATTGAAAAGTAATAGATTTTTTAGGTTTTTGTTTGAGATGATTGAAAGATGATAATGCGTAACTTGTTGCATAAGTGCTACTGCTAGATTAACTGTGTCTTTGATTATCAATGCATAATTGCAGCATAATACATCACATTGGATCAGTAGATAGTATCTTAAAAGGCTTTTTTTAACCTTAAAGTCATATGTTGGAGTAATGGGAGTGGTGCAAAATAGATAATTCTGTACTTTTCCAATCTAATTTTTATAATTATGCTCCTAAATGTTCTTCTTAAAGGAAGCGATATACTGTAGGTGCACTGTTTTGTCAAGAGTTCAAAGCTGTTCATTTTTTTTTGTGGTTTAGTCATGCTGAAATTACTTGAACACAGTGCTGACATTTTCCATAGTCGAGGGCGAAGCGGTAAGGCCCATCCATAATGGTTGGTTTGGGTATTAAATGGATGAGAGAACTTAAGATAGGAAACAATGTAGCCATTGAAAAAAGATGATAGTATCAGATCATTGCGAGCAAAAAAAAAGGTTTTGACTATACCTTGCAGCCAACCTGCACCTATCAAACTGTGGTGCCTGAGCTTTCAAGGCTTACGATAAAGATGATTGAATGATGTGTTTCTTTTGCAAAGCTGAGACATAGAGCCTGATCAGGCTTGTCTGCTTTTCTCTCAGGATTCTGGTATCTGCTAATTCAAACCTAGTTCAATAATTACATCTTCCTAGTACATGTGGTGGATCTGATAAGAAATATTTCAAATTCTCCCCTTGGAAAGACTTTCGTTTCTACTTCACCTACATTATTTCATTATTTATGTGTCTGATGATGAAGAAGCCTCATACATGTATTTATTTTTTTTCTAGTTAAGACAAATTGGATTTTTTCACTTGGGATACACGTTCCAAGCTTAGATCTATCTATATAATCATCATCAAGAAAAGCAATATTGCTCTTAGTGTAAAGGAAAGGTACATATTTAGGGGGCTGGAAAAACGTACTTTTAGAACTTGGATGAGATATAATTAGGAACTCATATTTCACCCCAGCTGTAAAAATTTGTTTTATTCCCCTAATGTTGGCAGGCAGTTTCACATCTATAGATCAGTTGGCCAACAACATCTTGATTCAGTCCTCAATAGTACAATTCATTTTTTTTTTTTTTTATGGGAGATGTCTTGGAGCCAGAATGTATACCTGTATTAAAGTGCAGCTTTGAAGTAAAAGTTCGAAATTAGTCAAATTCTGGTTATAGGAAAGTATCTGATGTCAAACAAAAATGAACAAGAAACACCTTACATGATTGATGTTTTAGGATGATTCATATCATACCTCTGCTTGAGAAAATTTAGCTATTGTGATCTGCAATAGCAAAGTTACCTAACAAATAAGGGGGATACAAGTCCTTATGAGATCCTCAATGGAAAAAAAAAAAAAAAAAAAAAAGAGCGCCAAAGCATTGGCAGAATTGGAAAAGTTCAGAGATATTGTGATAATTCTAAAAATATTTAAATTGTATTATAATATTGTTACTTTCTATTTGCTGCTTGATCAGGATCAATAAAAAATTGGATGGGATGGCAACGTTGAATTTTAAAATTTACTTAGAATTGACATTCATGACCTGTTTAATGTTGACACGCAAGCATTCGAAATGAGTAAGGAATATTGCTGAAATATACTTGATTCTCACATTATTGGGAATAAAGAAAACATGAGATCATCAAATTTTAAACCTAAATTGGTTTTAATCAATTATTTTGAATTCTAAAAAATTCTTTTGATCTTTCATTTGTGCCGTGTGCATCCGGAATAAAATACATTTTTTTTTTATTTTGCTTTTCCAGTCGGTATTTAAATTACACCAAAGTGTAAAGAAATTGCTATTGATTTTGAAACTTGAAAATAAGGAAATAGAATGACCACAGCCTTGTTAACCTGTTTAGTATTTCCATACGTTTATACAGTGAAAATTCAGAAAGCTTAATTACAACTTTGGTAAATTGTTGAACCTTTTGGCGGTTTTATTTCCTAAGAAATTAGGTACATGTTTCATTGAAATTAAATTTAGTATAGAAGGATTCTCTCTGATGAGGGTTTCCACTGAGGCTTAGCTGAAATGCAGCTGTAACAACTACTTTTAAGAATGGGAACTTTTTTCCCAAACTTAGAGAAAGTTCGGTTTCTCAGAAAGTAGCATAATTATGCCAAATAAAAGCTAAACAGGTAGGTTGCATCATTCTTTTACGTGATTATCTGTAAAAACTACAAGTGGCGGTTTGTCTTGGGATCTCACCGTGGGAAACAAGTTGCAGGCAAAACGTATGCTGCACCACCACTCATAAGAAACAATTTATGTCCTTTATGCTAGAGAGAAAGAGCATTAAACCCTTGCACTTTGCAAGTTATGATTTTTACATAGATTACAGTGTTCATGAAAAGATAGGGCAAGAGCAAGAGTACACATATACTTAAGTCTTATCACTTGAGCCTGTGTTCTGAGTTTGTTTTTTGTTTTCGTTTGTTGTTGTTTTTTCCCGCTCATTCCACAGGTTAATGTTATTCTAATGACACTAACAGCATGTTTTGGTTTTATTACATTATAACATTTAATGTTTTGAAGTGAAAGTTTCCATGACTGATTATTTTTACTCTTAAGTGCTTCTACTGATTTGCTTAATATAATTCAGCTCAGTCATTGTTGCATAACTTAACTGTTTACTATGTTTTGATAAAATCAGAATTGACTTCACTTTATCCAACCCACAAAATTTTCTCTATAAAATTAATTTTTTGAACGATGTTCACTTTTCAGCCTTATAAATTTGCTGAATTGTAAATTTTTTATTTTTTTTTATTATTATTCTTTCTTTATCAGGCTTCTGATGACAGAGAAAATGGGGGGAGTGTGCCGTGATGAGACAGTAGAAGGCCTCAACTTTTTTCCAAACAGATTTCTCACAGAGACATGAATGTTTGACTTCGAACATATGGGAAGAGGGTGTAAAATTGGCACAAGAAATAAGGGGGAAGAGAGAGTGAGAGACAGACAAACGAGCAGACAGACTTTACTCACAGTTTTGCTATGCGAAAAAGAGAAAACAAAATGTCTACTAATGCAAGAGTTTTTTTTTTAAATAATTATTTTCTGTTTATTGTGATAGTGTTGCAAGAGCTTCCCTGTTTTTTGGGAGGGGTTTCTTTTTTTTTTCCTTGTTTTACATTGGGCTGAAAAAGAAATGAGATTTTAAAAGAAGAAAAAAAAATGCCTATTCATAGATTTCTACTTTTGTTTTAGCTAAACATGGAGAAGAAAGTAGCGTCCAGTAGGAAAATGATATAGGCTAACAAATATATGGCATGGTGACTCATGTGTACTGGTGCACAGTAATGATCACATGCTTTAAGTGGATTGTGTAATACATAGCAGGGTTAACACGCTGCCCTTTTCAAGTACAAAAAAGGAGATATTGCTTATTAGTTATGGATCAGCGCCTGAACTCATGATAACCTTGACACACGTACAGACGACACATATCCATGTGCGTTGCTTTTATCTTGCTCTGATAAGACGGGAAAAAATTAAAAAGAAAAAAAATCAAACACTTCTTTACTTCTTTATTCATTTTTACTCTTCAGTGTAGCTTTGTGTTCGAGTTTTGAAACTCTAGTCAAAGATAAGCTTCACATTAGGTCATTTGTATTGATCTCTCTCTCTCTCTCTCTCTCTCTCTCTCTCTCTCTCTCTCTCTCTCTCTCTCTCTCTCTCTCTCTCTCTCTCTCTCTCTCTCTTTATCTCTTTCTCCCCCCCCCTCTCTTTCTGTCTATCTGGAGGTTAATCTTTCTATTTATCCCTCTCTCTTTGTCATTGCTGCACTCTTTACCTTTAGATTTATCTGTCTTTCTTCACCCTTTTTTCGCTGCTGCCTTCTTTATCCTTCCTTTGATGCAACTTTCTTTTATTTAACTTCTTTCTCCATTCCCATCTCATTCTCATTCTTTATTTATAGATATATAAATATATAAAATATATTGATCTTTTTATGTATCTCGCTCAATTTTCACTCTTTTCCTCTTGATCTATCTTTCTTTCTTTATCCCATGCACTTTTTCACCCCTTTCTATCTCCCTTCGTCCTTTTTTCCTCTGCCACTCTCTCTATCTCTCTACATGTCATTCATTTCTTTTTTCTACCAGACTCAATATCTCCCTATATATTTGTATACATCTTTCTTCAACCTTCTTTCCTTTTGTCCCAGATGTTTTTTGTTTTGTTTTTTTTAATTCTCATACGTGTATTTTTCTCCATCCTTGTTTAGCTGTAGCACTCCTGATTTTTTTTTATTCGTCCATCTTTCTTCATCCTCTTTTTTTTTCTCACCTTCACACTCTTTACCTCCCTCTATCGACATATCTTTCTCCCGCCTTCTCACTATCGAATTCTTTTTCTGTCTATCTCGCTCTCCAGACTTTCTAATATGCATGGGTTGAAGTTTAAGTTTGACCTCTTGCTTTTGCAAGTGGCCAAGCCCTGATAACAGTTTATATGAAGCACATATTTACAAACCTACTTTTTATTGAGGTTTTCTTTGTTTTTATTTATCATTTATTGATAACAAGAAGCCTTCTATTCAACAAAAGTGAGCAAAATCTGTAAATCATAGGGCAACATTAGCAATTCAGTATTGTATTTACATACTGGGAAGGTATCGGCAAGTTAAAATGATAAGTAAAAGAGGTCCATTCGAAGTTGCTGTGTACTGAACACATTTTGAAGATGAATTCAAAAAAAAAAAGTACGGTTAGTTAACATAACTACGCTGCGTAAGTGTTTGTGTATGACTGTACGGTATGTCAGCCAGGGTAAAGAAGGGAGGAGCAGTATTGTGGTTATTGTGTTAAACTGTCAGTATTTTGTGTGTTATGCTAAACGTCATTGATATGTTTAAACGCTTTTACTGAGGAAGGAAAGAGCCAGGTGTATATGACATTATATTCTGTGTAATTCTTTATGTAAGAATTGACAAATATTTTATATAACTTGAAATGTGGCATATATTGCAGTGATGCATGACGGATTAAATAAACGGTTAACCTGTTTCATAAGCTTCTTTGTGTATGAGTATTCTTTTCATAGATGAGTGTTTTATAACATTTTAGAATTACTTTCAGTTTCACACATACACTGTCCCTCTGCACTCTCTCTCTCTCTCTCTCTCTCTCTCTCTCTCTCTCTCTCTCTCTCTCTCTCTCTCTCTCTCTCTCTCTCTCTCTCTCTCTCTCTCTCTCTCTCTCTCTCTCTCTCTCTCTCTCTCTCTCTCTCTCTCTCTCTCTCGGGTTTTTTTTTTATATTTCATTCCACTGACTCTCTTCCTCTCACGGTCTCTCTTATGTGATTCCTTCTCTATCAATGTTTTCGTAATCCTCTTTTCCAAATCTCGTTGGGTTATTTATATTCCCTTTTTTTTCTTTCTTTTTCAATCTATTGCTCACTGTCGAGATCTATCTTTTTTTTCTTCATATGCATAGTTTTTATTACCATCTGATTCTCTGTTGCAAATATCTTTTCGTCTTTCTTTGCACAATTTTTAACTTTTTTTTTTCATCTCTCAGTTGGCCTTTATAATCACTATCAATAACTATCATGTCTTTCTCTCCTTCATCATACTTCCCCCAATCCCCCTTCTCTCTCTCTCTCTCTCTCTCTCTCTCTCTCTCTCTCTCTCTCTCTCTCTCTCTCTCTCTCTCTCTCTCTCTCTCTCTCTCTCTCTCTCTCTCTCTCTCTCTTTCTCTTTCTCTCTCTCTCTCTCTCTCTCTCTCTCTCTCTCTCTCTCTCTCTCTCTCTCTCTCTCTCTCTCTCTCTCTCTCTCTTTTTCGTGTGGGCAATTGCCTATTGAAAGGGTTGAAAGCGCTGACCCAGCTTATGTAGTTCGGGTAAGAATCATCCTATATCATGCGCCCATTGTGACGCTGATCTGATCGAATCGGTGTGCTAGGATTATCCTGAGGTCACAAAGACTCACATTAATTTACGACTCCCAGTCAGTCCTACTCCCAGCATTTCCAGATAAGAATTAGATTTTGTGTAGTTCTCTCGTAATTATTATTTTCATTCCTTCTGATGTTGATAATGACTGTGTAATGTATGTTCTGATACAGTGTTGAGTCAGCCCTGGTTAAATGTTATCAATGTTGCATTCCATTTACTTAAACAAGTTTTCAAAAACTTTATTTTCCTTCCTCGTACAAGGACACACGTTGCGGTGCGTGTTTTTGAAGCTGTGGGTGATAGGTCAAGGCTAAACAACTGTGATGCCATAATAATCGTTGTGGATCTTTTTTATGACCTTTTTGTATTTGTGTATGTTTTCTTGTATTGTTATGTGTTTTTTGTTGTTTTTTTTTTTTTCTTTTTTTTTTGGAGGAGGGGGGTTGTTTTGGGTTTTTTTGTATGATTATTTTTTCTTTGAAGTAGTAATTATCTAAATCTCTAAGCGTTGCACAATTTGTATTCTAGTATTTCCGGTTGCTAGGATGTAGAGAGATAAATATCGGTAGATATACAGGCCAAGAGAAAAAAATCGTTCGTATCCAACTCTTTTGTATGCCTATTACTGTAAAAACTTGCCTTTTCCCCTCATACTTTAAAAGCGCTGCTGCTTTTAGTTAAATGCTTCGAGAGATTCAAGCCAATTTATTATTTAGAGTGGAAAAAAATAGAAACGATATGGATGTTGCAATTAATGCAATGATAATTGTAAGAAGAAGAAGAAGAAGAAGAAGAAGAAGAAGAAGAAGAAGAAGAAGAAGAAGAAGAAGAAGAATGAGAACAACAACAATAACAACAACAACAACAACAACAGCTACAACAACAACAACAACAATAATAATAATAATAATAATAATAATAATAATAATAATAATAATAATAATAATAATAATAATAATAATAATAATAATATTAATAATATTAATAGTGTCTTAATATAGCTATAACTAGTAATAGCTCTCAGTCTCGGGTAATGGTATCAGGTTACCACATGCACGTTTTTACCCACTGGAGTCAGACTATGCCGATGGTCTGTCCTCTGTGCTGTAGTTTGACTTTTATTGCACGTATAAATATGTTAGCTTTCGGTGTCTACATCTATTAGGCCTATAACGACAAAAAAGTCGGATAGTTTTGTCCATTAGCTTATGACGTTCATTCAAAGGTTAAACGTCGAAATTTCATTTGCTTCTTCCAAAATTTCCAGTTTTTACTTTGCTATTTCGACTCAGCCTAATACCCTCAACAGACGCTCTTGTAAAGTGCAAAAAAATTGTTTTTTAATTAAAAAAAAAAAAAAATCCACCGAACACACAATACTGTAGTCTTTATCATTGCAGGGTTCATGATTTGGACATGCAATGCAAAACAACCTTGTCACATTTCCCAAGCTATCTGTAGAGACCTTGAGGTCGGAAAAACCTTTGCTTTCCCTCATTTGCGAAGCAGATAGCATTCACTTTTTTTTTTTTTTTCGTTTCTTACCATCATAACCCGAAGCCCTTTAGGCATTGATTAAGTTGATGTGATGTGTTCGTGTTCAACTTTATTCCCAGTTTATCATATCTACAGTTAATCTAAGGAAAATGGCATCGCTTACTAAGCATTTTGAAAACATGCAGTTCGTACTACAAATGTGTGATTGTGACCTGAAGCTGATGGCAATAACTGTAATTATTATCGAGCTTCCTCTTTCAATGTCACTGAAGCTGATTTTGCGGGGTTAATTCTTATGCGCCTTTTTTTTCGAAGTCTTTGAGCTTTTGTCAGTGTGTTGCCTCGTCGGTGTGAAAGACCGTTAGGTCAAAGATCTTCCAACGCGCTGGTGCACATTAACTTGTGCATTTCATTTTGAAATAGATGTGAAATTTATAAATGTATGAAGCAAAGTTTACCGTAGTCTTTGTTTGATTAATGTTTGTGTTTTTGTGTCTACATTCAAATTTTATTTTATTAGCAAGGTCTAGTTCAGTCAGTCCTCAGGGGGTGGGGGTGGGGGTGATATAAAGTTTAAACAGATGATCAACAAAACAAAAAGCATGAAAGATCATGTTAAAATAACATAATCAGTGTTCTTTGTGCTTGCACTTTTCTTGGTACATTGTTAATACTAGATTTTCTCATATTAAAGTCGCTTTGATAAGCGCTATCTCTCAGACGTTCTTACACATACAGAGGAATCTGGAAAAAATCAAAATGTCGGGACCGAAAAAAATTAGTTGACTTTCAACAAGAGTGTATATATATATATAGATAGATAGATAGATAAATAGATAGATAGGTAGATAGATAGATAGATAGAGAGAGAGAGAGAGAGAGAGATACATAAGAGAAGAAGTAGGAGGAGACTGGAGGAAGGGAGAGGGAGGAAGAGGAACAAGAAGAAGAAGAAGAAGAAGAAGAAGAAGAAGAAGAAGAAGAAGAAGAAGAAGAAGAAGAAGAAGAAGAAGAAGAAAGTGCTTGGTTCACTTGTCTATTAAAATGAAGTAAGAGTTTCGAGCTTATGTTTTCGTTAGATGAAGTTATTGGCGTTTGAGAACAGGAAACATTTTTTTTTAATGGACGCAGCGTTCTGAAACAACCAGCTATGGTGATAGGCCTAGTCTACGCCGTAGAACTAGGTTCCTATTATTATTATTATTATTATTATTATTATTATTATTATTATTATTATTATTATTACTACTACTACTACTACTACTACTACTACTACTACTACTGCTGCTGCTGCTGCTGCTGCTGCTGCTACTACTACTACTACTACTATTAGTAGTAGTAGTAGTAGTAGTAGTAGTAGTAGTAGTAACCTGCAACTTTCTTATCATTATTATCAACGCCCCCTTCCCCTTTTTTCTTTTTAAATGCATATTTTTATAAATTTATCTATGATGTAGACTAACTAATCTAAATATATACTTTAGAAACGTCATTTCATACACTTTTATACAACAGCCATGTGATTAGTGAAAAATGCAGGGATGCAAGTACGGTCGCTTTTGTTCGCTCTTTTTTTTTTTAAGTGACGTAATTCCCGCTGGGCAAAGAGAGTGCATTTATTTTGCAGCTTATGTAAAAAAAAAAAAAAAGAAAAACGTTTGGTGTGCACAAAATGTGTCTGTGTATGTTTTTCGCTTTTTTCTTTTCTTTTCTTTTACCGGAATCATAGCCACAGGGACTTTCAAGAGAGAGCAAATGATAGGAACCTGTCGAGTGTAGACATCTTGGAGTAAAAAAAAAAAAAAAAAAGAGTACAGCTGGTCTCATGTCAGTACATTTGTCCCGAGATAAGCAGCTAGGGACATTCCTTCGTTCCAATCTAACTCTGGCAACGTCAACCAATAATTTTGTTGGGATGTTTGCTTTTTGTGTCAAAGAAAAATTGTTTTTATTAAAAAAAAAAAAAAAGGGTCGAAATAATTACGCCATCTATCTATAATCAGCCCCTTCCTTGAATATCGACCCTCCCCCCCCCCCCCCCCAAAAAAAAAAAAAAAAAAAAAAAAAACCTATTCCATGACGTATGGACGTTTCAGAATGAAGGTAGTACTAGGAGACAAAGACGATTATGAGATTTTGAACACTCGGCGTGTCGGATCGACACATTCAGCAAGTGAAAATCATTATGAAACTCCAGCTGGCTTCAAATTCGGATCAATTATTCTGATTCGTTTTGTAACGCACGATTCTTTTTACGTAACGTATAATCGCGATCATTTTCCCTCAACGATGATGTATAATATTCAGGTAACCGTAAAATCGATTATCTCAGGTTTTGACATTTATCTCTTCTTTGGAAAGCAATTTAACTTTATAGCGTAAGACAGAAAGAATTTACGTTGGTGATACGTCAGGAAATTTATTTATTTTCCTAGAAATAAGAATTAACAAGAAAAAAAAAACGGATTTGTTTTTTTTTTCTTTGCGAAGGATTCAGTTTTAACATAACATGTTACATCAAGCCTACTTATCTTGGAATGTACACACAAGTATGTTACGAAATAATAAGATATCCATTTATAGAGCAAACATAAAGGAAGGAAAAAGAATGTTATCTTCTTAACAATAACTAGACCAACAAGGTTTAAAGACGCTTTTAATTTTGGAGTATCTATTGACCTGTCAACGGTGCATACGTTTGCAAACAGCCAGAGGCCAATTTATTGGTATTCAACTAGTTCTAGGTAAGATAAAAGATCAGGTATTGTTCACAGAGGTCTGATCTTTGAGAGGTGTGTCCTTCATGTCATATCTAATGTCATCCTCGTTATTTCGGGATGACCTTAGAGCTAGGCAATCGTAGGGTAGACCAAATACCTTGCCAGAGCACGAATTTCCCAACTGTATAGAAACTATAATTTATACGGATTTTTGGAATATTCTGATGCAGATGGCCTGTGCTAGGTTAAAGACATATTTATCTAATTTTTTAGCGTATTAGTTTCTGATAAAAATCACCTCGCTTAAAATTAAAGAGAATTGCTGAGGTAGATAGAGACAAAAAGAATAGGTCCTAAATAGTCCGAGTGGTTAACTTACATCTAATGCAATAAAGTCCCGATGCCTGACGGGGTCATTGGGCCTGACGGTTCTCATTCTGCATGACGAAGTTTAGTAAGCCCGACGGGGTAAAATCTGAATGTTGAGGATGATGAAAATAACCTTCTGGTGGACTTCAAAAAGGAAAAGAAATGTTACTTTTCTGTCTTTACATGTGTTTATTAAACATAAGTTTCTCATGTTCTATCTATAGAGCGCGGATTCGGACTTTGATGTGTCACAGTTCTTGTAAATTGCGTCTTACTTAAACACCGTTTTGCCCCTTTATAACCTTTTCAGATATTTAGTAGACTTCAAACAATGGGAATCTTATACGGAGAAAAAATTAATTAATATTATTCTTATTCTAGGTATTCAAGGCATGAACCAAGGAGTGATTGAGCCTCGAAACATCTTAGTATATTGCCCATACTCTTCATGCTAATGGGTTGACTAAAATGAATGAAGTCGCAATGGTTGTGGAGACATCCGCTAGGCCTTTAATTAATGAGTTATTAATGGGTAGAGTTCAATTTCTTTACTTCTATTTTTTCGAAACCTCAAAATGCAGATACTCTATATATATATATATTTTTTTTAAATTCCGCCTCGATTAAATTTTCTTTTCTAATCAATGTTTTATGACGTAAAGAAAAGAATTTTCCAACTCATTAATATCACAGGATCTATTTTAGAAAATGAATACTGACACGTTGCCGGGACTGGTACTATACTATTCTGATCATCGTCTACGGTAATGGACAAAGTGATTTCTAAACTAAGCAGGTTGGATCTTGTAGCAACATAATACATTTGTTTCGCTTTTGATATCGGAAGGGAAGGGAGGGGAAATAGGGATTGAGGAAAGGCGGCCGCTCACACGTAGTCAAGGACAACGCTGAATCATTGTGTAAGCGCATAAACCATAACATATTATGTAAACTCTACGTTTCCTAACGACAGAGGTTGTGAAATGAATCAGACAGGTGCGTCGCCGAAGGGGGGCGGGAAAGAAATAAGACTACAGAAGATCTAGGTCAAGATTTGATCGTTTTTCGAGGACTTTTAGGATAAACCACACTCCTGCGGCTTGTTTTGGGTGGGGTTTTTCCCCAAGAATTTCCCGTTTCATGAAGTAATTATTGATGTTTCGAGCTTTACTTAATTTCATGTCGGGTGGATTATGCACAACTAATTCAGCAGCACATACAAAAAAAAAAAAAAAAAATTAGATTTGATACAATGCTAAGGTTATAAAATAACGCTTATACAACACATTGAAGAGTTAACCTGTTCCGCCATTGTGTTGTAATTTGGATGTTTTGTTGGGTATTTTGTTTTATTTACTCGAGCAAATGTTATAAAATATGTTTGTTTTGTTTGGATTTCTTTTAATTATTCTTTTCGGTTGTTGATTGAAAATAATTGCATTATGCTAATAAAATTGTTTAAAAAACATTTAAAAATAAGTAGGTTAATTAAATTATTATCATGATCGCATTTCATTTAAAGGAAACGCCAAAAAGCTAAGGTTATAAAATAACGCTTATAAATTACAACACATTGAAGAATTAACCTGTTCCGCCTTTGTGTTGTAATTTGGATGTTTTGTTGGGTATTTTGTTTTATTTATTCGAGCAAATGTTATAAAATATGTTTGTGTTGTTTGGGTTTCTTTCAATTATTCTTTTCGGTTGTTGATTGAAAATAGTTCAATTATGCTAATAAAATTGTTTAAAAAACATTTAAATAATAAGTAGGTTAATTAAATTATTGTCATGATCGCATTTCATTTAAAAGAAACGGCAATACAAAAAACAAAGACAAAAAAAAGCATATAACTTCTCATGCTTATATTTTCAACTTGTTGTTTTTTTGTTTTTGTTTTGTTTTGTTTTTTGTTGTTTTTTTTTTTTTTTTTTGCTAACTCGGAACAAAATATTCAACAACCAAAAAAAAAAAAAAACTAGCTTCTTACATAAGGGGTAAAAAAAATTACCAGAAAAGAAACGAAACTCGATTAACAACAATCTAATCCTTTTAAATGCGCTGAATGGAATCTATGGCGTGAGATAATACTGACGTCTTCAATCAAGCACGCAAAGGAAAGACATTTCCGTCTCAATGTTCAATTTTTTTTATTATTTATATAATTAATAATTTTTGAAGAAGAAGAAGAAGAAGAAGAAGAAGAAGAAGAAGAAGAAGAAGAAGAAGAAGAAGAAGGAGAAGGAGAAGGAGAAGAAGGAGAAGAAGGAGGAGAAGGAGGAGAAGGAGGAGCAGAAGGAGCAGAAGGAGCAGCAGAAGCAGAAGCAGAAGCAGAAGCAGAAGCAGAAGAAGAAGAAGAAGAAGAAGAAGAAGAAGAAGAAGAAGACAGGCACGAAGGGAAAAGTCGGATTTTTCTCTTCAGAGATGTTTTTTTTAAACTTGGGGGACCTTAACCTTCTCTAAAAACTTTATCTTGGGAATTTTAACGACTTGAATTGAATTTACAAATGCATTTGTTTTGTAATTATTGTTTACTAATTCGCTTTTATTTTTTTTATTTTTTTTGGAACTACTGCTGCTGCTCTTTATTTGTTGTTCTTTTTTCAGAAGACATATCTTTCAATATCTGAAAATTTTGAAATTTATTCACACATCATTTTTTTTTGTGTCTGTAAATGAATAAAAGGTAAAAAATATATTCATGAATTCATAAATGTTAAATGGAGAGAGGCGCACTTCACTGGGTTCAGTTAAGAGTACGCGCTGTTTATTTAGAGTATACACAATGTCTACGCAGTGCACGCTGTCTATGCAGAGTACACGCTCTCTACATGAGGATACGCTCTCCATGTCAATTCCATGGCAATAATAGAGCAGCAGCAGCAGCAGCAGCAGCAGCAGCAGTAGCAGTAGCAGTAGCAGTAGCAGTAGCAGTAGTAGTAGTAGTAGTAGCAGTAGCAGTAGCAGTAGCAGCAGCAGCAGCAGCAGCAGCAGTAGTAGTAGTAGTAGTAGTAGTAGTAGTAGTAGTAGTAGTAGTAGTAGTAGTAGTTTGGTCAATTAAATTGAATGTCGCAGTCGAGCTTTGTGAATACTTGTGAAGCACCGAAAAAAAAAAATAGATAGAGTGCAGTATATATATATATACACAGATTCTTTTTTTCATAGTTTGTATTTCAAATTTCTCTCTCTCTCTCTCTCTCTCTCTCTCTCTCTCTCTCTCTCTCTCTCTCTCTCTCTCTCTCTCTCTCTCTCTCTCTCTCTCTCTCTCTCTCTCTCTCTCTCTCTCTCTCTCTCTCTCTCTCTCTCTCTCTCTCTCTCTCTCTCTCTCTCTTTCTTTCTCTTTCTCGAACTTATCTTTATATATTTTTATATATATATGTCTGTGTCTCTCTATCTATTTTTCTTTTTCTCATTCTCTCTATCTATCTCTATCTATCTATCTATCTATCTATCTATCTATCTTTTTAAGCCAGGCTCCCATTTTGTCTCAAATGTAACCTATATTCTTTCCTCTCTCTTGCAAAGTGAACATCATTTTCTCAAACCTCTTTTTTCCCACTTCTATCATCCCATTTTGGTTCTCAGCTTCTGTCGCCTATACACCGTTGAAAAAGGTCAAAGACCCTGTTAGCTCAATCATATCTGTGGGCAATTAATTTTGACGAACTTGATAAGTTTACTAAGCTTCAACATTTTTTCCCAGCGTTTCTTTGTTTTACTGCTTGAACTATTTTATACATGACCCTTTCTAGAGTCAGAATTTTTGATCAAAGATCATTATATCCAGCCGATGATATTACGAAACTTCGAACTTTCTCTGACCTCTAGTGAACAGAACAATAAGGCAATAATTTTTTATTAATAACGCAGAGGAATACCCGATCTCTTCGCTATGTCAGTCGTTAAGTTTATGTAAACTTTGGCAGGTTGCCAGAACCTTCACAGTACGTCTCTATCCACACAGAATTATTTTTAGCTCCTTTTACGAAACCTGTATTACCGTTATGTCACTTCGACAGTGAGTCAGATATGTAACACAAAGTTAAAATAGGATCCTTCTTACATATATATTTTTATAACTATATATAAATGAATATCAACATTAAATTGGTGTTTGCAAAGAAACGATAAAGAATCAGAAGATAAAAATTAATTCATTTTCGTTTGAGAAAGCTTGAGAAAACTGGCAAAAAAATGCCATTAAATAGACAAAATCATTCTGACGGAAACATATTTTATAGTTAAAAGCGCTTCTTATTTTTCCCCATTTACCCTCTGGTGATATTTGCCTCAATATTTCCAACCAAAAAGCGCGCAATAATGAGCGGATGTGTACTTTAAGACCACCTTGTTTTTCTTCAGAAGGAAGAAAAACACTTGGAGAAGGGGGATGGGAAAGTGCCATAAAACTGGGGCGAACGGGCGTGAAGTTATTTTGTGTTTGATACAGCCAGTTCACAAAGCTGTGATCTCAGGCACTTTTGTATTATTATCTTAAGCCCTTGTCGAGTAAGGACGGAGCTGAAAAGATTAAGCCCTGGGTACGCCTCCTTCGCTGCTGGGCCTAAACCCGCGAAGTAAGTCCCTGCGAATTCAGGCGACGCCCTTAGCTCATCAACACCAGTTCCCGAATTGACCAACTCTTTGCAAACCTTTCTCTCGAAAATGCAACTACTTTTCCACGTATCAGTCACGAATTTTATTTTGCTTGTTTTTCTTATTAGTGTTGTTGATATAGGCCGACCAATACCTGGTAATCTGAAGCATACTCTAGAACACTATAAAATGTCATCTTTCGCCAGTCTGATATGTAGCAGTTCTGCATTTTTCCTCTCCACTAACTTTCTCTCAGTCTTATAAAAGGGAGATTTTGGCCTGTTAGTATGAAGCCGTAAGTAATATGACCACCACAAAATCACTTAAGGGAAACCCATAGCAGCATGGACAAAACAAGACAGACTCCCGACCATATTAGTATTTCGACTTTTTTTTTTTACCGATCTAAGACTCACACTCTTATTCATGATTAATGTACAATACAGTACTTCAACTCTTCTTAGCTCTGAGTTCAGTTTTGTCTAAAAAGAGAAAGGAAAGCAAACATCTGCCACCCGTGTAATGTTTTTTGACGACAGAGCCGATGTTCTTTTAGCACCTTGCAGTGTTCTAAGGCAGTGAAGGTTATACATTACTGATGCCCCATCACCCATAACAAAACATTACTGATGACAAGGAAAGCCCCATCACCCATTACAAAATATTACAGATGACAAGGAAAGCCCCATCACCCATTACAAAACATTACTGATGACAAGGAAAGCCCCATCACCCATTACAAAACATTACTGATGACAAGGAAAGCCCCATCACCCATTACAAAACATTACTGATGACGGTAAAAGCCTCATCACTCATTACAAAACATTACTGATGACAAGGAAAGCCCCATCACCCATTACAAAACATTACTGATGACAAGGAAAGCCCCATCACCCATTACAAAACATTACTGATGACAAGGAAAGCCCCATCACCCATTACAAAACATTACTGATGACAAGGAAAGCCCCATCACCCATTACAAAACATTACTGATGACAAGGAAAGCCCCATCACCCATTAAAAAGCTCAGTTAATTATCTCGCGCTTCTTTGATGGTCCATTGTTTTTTGGTTTTTTTTTTTTTTGTTCTTTTTTGTTGTTGTTTTTTTTTTTTTTTGGCTGCTAAATATAGACTTTGATGAACTCTCTTTATTACATAATCGTTATTTTTTTGTTGTTCTTTACAGGTATCATAATATGAAGAAAAATTTGCATATGCGAAAATAAAGAGATGTTTCAGTCGTATTCATGTCTCTCTATTTGGATAGGAGAAGTAAAATTCAAACAGAATTTCATGATGTTGATAGGCCTATAATAGTGGCGGATTTAGTATGGTATTGGTTGAAAATGGTGAACGAGAATACTTAAAAAGAAATAAGGTCATATTTCACTTTTCCTTATTCGAAATCAGACGTCATAAAATTCTTGCTCACTTTAAGTTCATTGCGATCATGAGAGAAGAAATCTTTGCAGCAATATCTGGAGAACAGTAAAACGAGTTAGGCCCATAGCAAAGAACTATAATCAAGCCAGCATTGAATTCTCCAGTTAGAGTCGCAAGTACCAATACCACAATATAATTTTTTTAATGTCATTTGTGTCAAACTTGATTTGTCATTGAGAGTGTAAAGTTCCAGTCTCTTGCATTAGTATTCAATCATTTACTGTAAGTGTTATAGCAAAAGTTGTAGAAGTAGAAAAAGAAAAAAAGTAGTAGTAGTAGTAGTAGTAGCAGCAGCAGCAGCAGTAGTAGTAGTAGTAGTAGTAGTAGTAGTAGTAGTAGTAGTAGTAGTAGTAGTAGTAGTAGTAGTAGTTGTTGTTGTTGTTGTTGTTGTTGTTATTGTTGTTGTCGTTGTAGTACGAAAAGGAGGAGGAAGAGTATTTATGTAGTAGGCTAGTAATGGTACAAGTAGTAGTAGTAGTAGTAGTAGTAGTAGTAGTAGTAGTAGTAGTAGTAGTAGTAGTAGTAGTAGTAGTAGTAGTAGCAGCAGCAGCAGCAGCAGAAATAGCGTGAAGATGATCATAACTTTGGGCAGGAGGATGAAAATAGTGGGGAAAATAGTGGTAAAAAAAAAGTAGTTATCATTTCATTATAATTAACTTGGAAACAAAGTCTAAATGGGGCTGAGTCGATATTCTTAATGGGAAAGACAGACAGAATATTATGTCCTAGGTTTACATAAATGATAATTGCCGTGTTGGAGAAAGTACCTGCAATCCTTACCAACCAACCATAACTCTTTTCTGTGTTATATCTTGCAAGTGAAGACTCGGATGTGGCCTTTTCGAAGTTAAACGTCCACTTTGTTTCCCAAACAATCCTGTAAGACTGCGGTACAGAGGTTGTTGAATTAATAAATCGGCGCTGATCGACCTTGCCTTTAAGGCCAAGGCTGAGAAGAAAAGCAACTCTCTCTCTCTCTCTCTCTCTCTCTCTCTCTCTCTCTCTCTCTCTCTCTCTCTCTCTCTCTCTCTCTCTCTCTCTCTCTCTCTCTCTCTCTCTCTCTCTCTCTCTCTCTCTCTCTCTCTCTCTCTCTCTCTCTCTCTCTCTCTCTCTCTCTCTCTCTCTCTCTCTCTCTCTCTCCCCCTCTCTCTCTCCCTATCGTTTTCTTTTTTCTGCCTTTCTTTTTCAAAATGTTTCCTTGTTTTTCTCTTTCTTTTTTATGTTCCTCAATCTCTCTATATATAACTTTCTTATTTTTTTTCTGTAACTTCCAGTCACTTTCCGTCCAGCAATCTTTGTTGATTTCTTTTGTTACTCTTTATCCGTCCCTTTTTCTCTGTCTTTCTCTCTCTCTCTCTCTCTCTCTCTCTCTCTCTCTCTCTCTCTCTCTCTCTCTCTCTCTCTCTCTCCCTCCCTCAATTCTCCCTCTCTTTCTCTATCTACCTATCTCTTCAAAACTAACTCTTTGTTTCATTTTCTCTGACACGTGAGTTCTATTTTAATCATGACAAGCCTTTCTAACTTGAAATGGGTTCAACAATTTTTATCAATAGGTTCATGAAAAACCTACCCATTTTTTTTTTTTTGCACCGTGAACTTGATTCATATTTTCGTTCAAAGAATCTGAAAATTTGAGAATTTTCAGTAAGACACTTCAGGCTTAAAAGATTCCCATTTCCTGAGGGGAAAAAAAATAGTCCATCGATCAATTTACCGAATCAAATAATGTCATAGTTTTCTTGGGTTGTTTTTTTCCCTAAGCTACTTCACTTAAAACTGTTGGAGTGCAATTGACTTTTTGCGATAGCACTCCGTCCGTGGGTGTAACTGTCTCGTCATTATGGTGTAGGCAGGTGGGTATGTTCGGAGAGGGAAAAAAGTTACGAGAAGGAGTGGGGGGGCGCCAACAATACATGATACAGTTTGATCAGCACGAACCAGTGACTTTCATCTGCCTTTCATAAAAAAAAAAAAGATCCGCCTTATAGCCAAGTTATGAAAAATATTTTCCCATTTGTTCACGGCAGATCCGGTGTTTTCGTGATATCTAAGGTTAACTAACTTTTAAGACTGTACTGAGACGGTTATATAAAAGTGCGCTACTTTTGTAACGCGCGCCGGTCTAGGTCGCTTGCCTCGCTCTCTTGAGTCAGGCTTGAGGCTTGTTTCTATCTGATTAATCCAAGCTGGGTCAGCTCAGACGTTGACCCTTTTCACCGGTTTACGAAACAGGTGACAGAAATGAAGGCGTTATGAAACGAACAACTGAAAGAGAGAGGAGAAAGAGTCAGAAGGGAAACAAGGACAGGTGACAAGTCAATTTCTGCCTCTTTATAGTTTCTGGGATTTTAGTCTAGATGTTGAATTGTAACTTGTTTTTGTTTCTTTTTATTTCTATCTGTTGCTCTTCTCTTTGTTGCTCTGTTCCTTCTACTCCTAATCCTCCTCATCGTCATCCTCCTAATATTCTTCTTTGGATTTTTTCACTTTTTTTTTCTTTCATGAATCTTACTAAAACTCTTCTTTTTTTTCTTCATTTTCTGATTCGTTCCTGTTTGTCTCAACTTTTACTTCGTCTCCTCTGATTCCTACGCCTCCAATCAATTATGTCTTCTTTCACTTCGTCATTTTTTTTTTTCTTTTTCGATAACTGCAAGCGTTATTTTTCTCTGTTATCAACATCGACATCTTTATTATCATATGCCCCACATCGGTCATTAATATCTTCTTTTTCATCGCCATCCCTTATAATTGTTATCACCTTCATCCGCATAACCACCATAATTAGTATCATCATCATCATCATCATCATCACCGTCATCTTTTTTATTTTATATCATTATCAATCACTATGATCATTGCTATGACATTCAACCTCATTGTTATTATGGTTATCCCCGCCATCTTCATTATCATTATCATCATTAACATCATCCTTATCTTCTATTAATTTCTTTTCCTTTTTTTCTTTTGCACCACTTGCAGTTTCCAGAAACCTATGATTTTTTTCTTCGTTTTCCTTTTTTTCTTTTCATTTTTTCCACTTTTTTGGGGGGGTTTCTATGAGTTTATTTTCTCATTTACTTTTTATCTCTTTCAGTAATCTCTCTTCTCCCTCTTCACCTCTTCCTTATCCTCCTCCTCCTGCTTCTTCTTCTTCTTCTTCTTCTTCTTCTTCTTCTTCCTCCTCCTCCTCCTCCTCCTCCTCCTCTTCTTCTTCTTCTTCTTCTTCTTCTTCTTCTTCTTCTTCTTCTTCTTCTTCTTCTTCTTCTTCTTTCTCCTCCCCCTCCTCCTCCTCTTTCTTGTTGATTTTCTACACATCCTTCATTTAGTATTGTCTGCTCCTCTTCTTTCTCATCTCGCCTTCTGGCGAGCCATGTCCTTACCCCTCGTTTCGCTTTTCATAACTGTTCAACTAAATTTTAGAGGGTGTTGGATTACATATGTAAATCTCCACGAATATTTCTCTAATGATACTTATGACAGACCGAAAAGCGACTAAATGTTTTGGAGCTTAATAGGTAAACCTTACAAATATAAGTGATTTAACTTATGAAATGCTTAACCTATATAGCCTAGAAACTAGACTTGAATATCATCCAGTAAGGTAAGATTGAAAATGATGCACTTAAAGGCATTCCAAGCGTGCAAATTGTTGCTCTTTATCTTAATACTTGATTCTCTTCACTTATGTAAGAAACTGAGCCAATTGGACAGCTTTGATATCGGTTATTTCACTCAAATTTTAATTTGAATTAAATATGCATAATTCTTCAACCTATTGTTCTTTGCTTTTTGTTGTTTTTTATTTTTTTGTAGTTCGCTGCTGCTGTTGCTGTTTCCAGTGACTCTGTAGTATTATCTATCCGATGTAAAATCGTGTTTTAAAGTAATGAAAAACTTTTTTTAAACTAAATTGGATTTGAGCTGTAAAATAATTGTTTAAGCCTAGCATATGTATGAGATCAGTGGATATGTCATGGACCGACAGTTTCACCTACAGCAGAAACAACATCCGTTTTGGGAAGAGGGCTTACAGATTTACCCATGACAACAGCAGTAGTATTAACAGAAATAATTATTGTGTTCTTGTTAACGTCATTACTGTTTATCCTGCTGTTGTTGCTGTTGTTGTTGCCGCACTTTTCGTATTTATTGTTGCTGTTGATTTCAGTATCATCCTTATCATTATTATATAATCATTGTGGATGCCCCACATACCAGCCCTAGATCTTTTGAGCTTTCTCTTCGACCATAACTTGGAAATCAGTCACTCTCTGGGCCTAAGTTGATTAATTTTTTTTTAACATCAATATGCTGACATGAAGATCAAATCAACAAGATAAGGAAACGTTGGTTTTTTTTTCCTTTAGAATTTAGGATTTTTATTTTATCGCAAATATTTTTTTTAATTAGTGCACTCGTACCGATGATTCTATGAACAGTTTACCTCTGCACAAAAAAGTATGTATTAAACAGTAACTCATAGATAATTACACAAAAGTGGTCGGAAGTGTACATCTAAACAAAAAAACAACAACAAAAAACTGACAGTCTTTTAGATCTCTTTCTTTTTATTATTTTTTTTTTCATTCAGTCAACAACAGCACAATGTTACGATTCTCACCACCACTCTAAAACCATAGAAACGTTATTTAAAACAGTGACGCGTCATCACTGATGCAACAATAGTGTTGTGTAAACCAAATAACCTTACAAACAGCGAAGGGCGGAGACATTTTCAGCCATACATGAGAACATGTTACAGGGCTGAGGGATAGGCAGAAATTGAATCTGACACTATTGATCTTATTACAAAAGCAAATTTGTACCTTGTAAGTTTTTTTTTCCTTTGTCTCAAGTAATTAGTGAGGAGAGAGAGAGAGAGAGAGAGAGAGAGAGAGAGAGAGAGAGAGAGAGAGAGAGAGAGAGAGAGAGAGAGAGAGAGAGAGAGAGAGGAAACAATTTTCCTTCAGGAAGGGAATGGGGAGATACAGAAAAGTTAGAAGTAGAGAGAGAGAGTAAAGATGCGTAGCGGGAAAAGAGAAAGAATGAGAGAGAGTGTGTGTGTGTGAGAGAGAGAGAGAGAGAGAGAGAGAGAGAGAGAGAGAGAGAGAGAGAGAGAGAGAGAGAGAGAGAGAGAGAGAGAGAGAGAGAGAGAGAGAGAGAGAGAGAGAGAGAGAGAGAGAGAGAGAGAGAGAGAGAGAGAGAGAGAGAGAGAGAGAGAGAGAGAGAGAGAGAGAGAGAGAGAGAGAGAAAGAGAAAGAGAGAGAGAGAGAGAGAGAGAGAGAGAGAGAGAGAGAGAGAATGCTTTACTGAAAGGGAGATAGTGTGTATCATTGGTAGGAGGATAGATTACCGTAAAAGTTTCATTGTTACGACGGGGGAATAATGGATGGTGGAGAAAAAATTAGTGAGGAAAATAAATTATCTTTGGACAGAATTGTCATGTCGAATGGTAAATGCGAAAATTCGAATACATATGATTATAAAGATTAAGCAGTGAGTAATTTAAACCAATCTACAAGTATTGGTGAAAATGGAGGCAGATAAAGGTGAGCGAGAATTTAAAAAAGTATTGCATAATACTTCAAGTCCTGTTACGAAACAAGTATGATTCAAATACTGATTGGTCTAATGGAAGGGATTATGAGAAGAAGAGAGACACGGAGAGCGAGAGAGAGAAAGAGATAGACAGAGACAGAGACAGACAGAAAAGTGTAAATATATATATATGTATATACAATTTTTTTATAAAAATTATATTCACAAACCATTCAGATTGCAAAGAAATGACTTTGCATTATGAATCCAAAGTAATTAAAGAGAAGATAAAGGTAAGGAAACTGTTGTAAAATGTGTTGTATAACCCTGTTATAAAACGCAATTATGGGTTAAATGTTGATAAATCTGAAGATACGGATTATATGGCAACAGTGACGCGTGAATGATAATCACATGTACACCTCTCCCTCTCTTCATATCTCTCCCACTCACTCACTCCTGTCTCTTCTTCTCTCTCCCTCTCCCTCTATGTCTCTCCTTGCCTCTTCCTTCGTTCTCTCTCCCCAATCCTCTTCTGTCTTTTTCTTTCTCCCTCTTCCTCCGCGACTCTTTCTCTCTCTCTCTCTCTCTCTCTCTCTCTCTCTCTCTCTCTCTCTCTCTCTCTCTCTCTCTCTCTCTCTCTCTCTCTCTCTCTCTCTCTCTCTCTCTCTCTCTCTCTCTCTCTCTCTCTCTCTTCCTCCCTCCCTCCCACGCCGATCTGTGTTTTTTTTTTTCTGCTTAAAGTAAGAGGGACTTTTGTGTCTCGAGTAATAACACTTAATTGAACTTTGTTGAAATGGAAATAGTTCTCGGATAAAACCTGTTGCGCAGAGTAATGGTGTTTTTGAGTTAATCACATAATGGCTTTCACATAACTGCCGCATGCAGCCCCATAGTGAGAACAAATTTTATGTCACTGGTGATTCAAAAGAGACTTGGAGTAATAGGGAGAGAAAGCGTGATGTCAACGGTGGTTCTAAACAGTCTTGGAAAAATAGGCAAAGAAATCATGATGTCAACGGTGTTTCTTAGCAATCTGAAATTAACGGTTAAGCTTTGTCACATGTGATAGACCGCAGGTGTTACATCTAGCAATGAGCTTTATTCATAACGACTGACGCCCATACGGAGTGACATTAATCGAAGTGGAGAAATCTTTTCACAACACTTATAACAATGTGCTATCAGTTGACGGGCGATGGAAGATAGATTGGTGAGAAACAGTAAATAAGCGTTCTAAAGAGAAAGTGACTCCATGATGACTATATTTCCCTGTTGAGACCAGACTCTCTCAACTTTGATCAGCTTTATAAAGTTTATAAAAGATCTCTTTTTTTTTTAAGGAATTAAAAAAAAAAAGGGGGGGGGGGTAATTCATTGTCTAGGTGTTGCAGAGTCACATAATACACAGGTACTGTAAGCTTCATTTGGAAAAACAATATTGTTAACGAAGGATACGTTGAAGCGACAAAAATGAAATTGAATATGTTTAATGACTCGCATTATTCAAGGCGTCAGTTTTAGTGAAAGAATGAAATACTCAATGATGAGTAAATCATCCAGGAAGCGTTCCTTATTTACTGCTGTTATATCTGAAACCAAAAAATCTACGTGAATACCTACTTATTTTATCCTGCGTACCGGTACTGGAGGTGATATGGCTACCTAAGACCAGATACTTATCTGACACTGGAGTGTTGGCGGTGAGGCCTGTTGCTCCGAAAGAGTTCTCATTTCTTTGCTATCTGAATTCTTCTGAAAGATTGAAAAAGATCGCTATGGCGTTCACGTAAAAGATTGCTTCCATTTCGCCTGATTGGTCTGTGTTAAAAAAAAAATTCCCCTTACTTCTGACTCAGCTACCATTGATTATGTTTTTGTAACTTGTGAGGAGTGATCGTTACAGATCCCAAGGCGAGATTTTTTAACCTCGTCTTTTCCGTGACTGGCGGAACGGAATTTTTTTTTTAAATAGTCTTTAAAGCATAAAGAATCATTAAAATAGGTGTTGAGCACTTTCTGTAAAATGGACCGAGCCTCAACATTTATGATTAGGCATAAAGGATGGGACATGACCGTGTTTAAATCCAGTTATTTGGTATGTACTTGAAGGATAGATACTATATACTATTATTCTGAGAAAATCTAGCGATATTCAAACAGAAAGGCTAAAATGACATAAGCCTAGGTTTGGGTAGGCAAACTGATAAAATAATAGGATGACAATTAAGGAAAAACCATAACACTAATAGATGAAACTTTATACCGGTGTTAAAACATAAACAAAGAAAATTGTTTTAGATGGCAATTTTATTCAGTCTAAGTTCATTTTAAATGTGAAAAATTCAGCATCTGTCAGAACTTGTGTTGATTAACTGTTGACATATAATGGGTTTGACAATGCGCCCACTCTGGCTTGAAATAAGGTTGCTGCTGTACTTATACAGCGCATTCATTTTTGTAGAATAGCAGTTTCAGCAAAGGCAGCAGCTGAGCGAACTAGATTCTGAGGATATCGCCAGTGAAGTGAATCGCAGGGCTATGCGGTTTTTAATGTATCATTATTCTGTAACGTAAAAGAATACGCACTGATTGATGGCAACGGGCCATACAAGAGGCATTAGAAATGACCTGCATTAGAGGCAGTGGAGACGACTTCGAGGCATCATAAATAGCATGTATGAAGTCATGGTTTAAACGGGACGCAGAAAGTCCTTTCCGTTATGTATACACCGTCGCACCCGTAGAGACTTTCATATCACAGAATCCAAAGAAGGATTTTTATTTTAATAGCTACTGCCTTCCTCTCTGCGACAGAATACTCAAGATTTATCATCCTTCCCACTAATAGTTTCATAAGTTAAAGTATTACAGAAAACAATGTTGCCATTTCATAGACATTATGGAATACCCACAGTTAAGTACTCATTTTTACAGACAGGTGGATGA